>LPNX010189217.1:105000-174129 GCA_001517045.1 Pseudotsuga menziesii
TCTCGTCCCCATCATCATCATCATCATTGTCATCGTTATCATCATCCTCATCTTCATTATCATCATCATAGTCATCATCCTCGTCATCGTCATTAAAATCATCCTTATCATCATCATCACAATCATCATCATCATCATCATCATTGTTCCTCATCATCTTCAGCATCGTCATCATCCTCATAATCATCTTCATCATCATCACCATCATTGGTCATCATCATAGTCATCATCGTCATCACAGTAATAGTCATCATGATCATCATCATCACCATCATCAGCACCATCATTGTTCATCATCAAAGTAATTATCATCCTCCTCATCATCATCGTCGTCGTCATCAACATCATCATCCTCATCATCCTCATCCTCATCATCATCATACTCATAGTCATCGTGATCCTCATCCTCATCATCATCATCATCACCATCATTGTTCATCATCATCATCATCATCATCATCATCATAGTCATCATCATTGTCATCACCCTCCACATCATCATCATAGTCGTCATCCCCATCATCATCATTGTCATCATCTTCCTCATCATCATCATAGTCATCATCCTCATTTGATCATCATTGTCATCATCCACCTCATCATCATCATCATTCCATTACAAATGCTTGAAAATAAAATCAAAACAAAGTCTTTACTTAACAAATGCATGCACACGTCTTTAACTCGTGCGCACAAAGTAGCATGATCACTCTTTTAGTGCGTGCGCACAAAGTAGTGCGATCGCGCTTCTAGTGCGTGGATGTTGTGTTTTAAACTATGTGCACGCATGATTTAAATTTAGAATTTTGGCGGCACCTTTTTTCCAACCAACGTGGTGGATGAATTGGTTTCTTTGGTTTTAGGTTTGGGTTTCCCAACCAAGTGGTTTGGACTATCTTATGACATAAAAAAACTTGTTTTGTACCACTTCTCCTATTTCGTGCATGATTTTCTATATGCCACGGTTGTCCACTGTTAATGAAAATTCACACACTTGTGTAACTCTGTCTGTAGATTCTGAATATGTAATTTTTATTTAAATCTTTTATCATTTTCTATTTTTTATTTAATTTTAAATGGACTAACGTCAATCTAACACAAAAGGTAGCCTATTTGCTTCGGCTATAACTTTTGATTGGCTCACCTATTTAGAGAATGAAAAAGAACTCGGACAAAAAGACACAAAAACCTACATCCTAAAAAAAATATCGTTCATTGACTATGTTAAGACTAAGGTGTGGTGGACCAATGCTCGACCTTGTCATTTTAGGGCATCACTGACTTCCTTAATTTGAAAAATAAAAAATACAACATAAATAAATATGCAAAAATAACGTTGCACTAGACACACCTGTTATCTACAACTCTATATAATTTTTTTCACAAAATTCCACCATTTCCATACCAAATGAGTGGACCAACGCAAACATATTCATTATTTTTTGGGGAAAATATAACATACCAACCTTATAAGAACCTCATTTTTTGGGATTTATGCTTAGTTTCCATAAATAAAAGTTATATATTCCGGAAGGTAATCCGATTGTCCACGTTTCATATTCTTACACCATATTCCAAAAAGTTCTGTAGGTCATCATCCTCATCCTCATAATCATCCTAGTCATCATACTCATCGTCACCGTTGTCATCGTCCTCATCATCATGACCACCAACATTGTTCATCATCGTCATCGACATCATCATCATCATCATCCCCATCATCATCATCATCATCATAATCATCCTCATCCTCATCCTCATCATCACTGTCATTGTTCATCACCATCATCATCATCCTCATCATCGTCATCATAGTCATCATCCTCATCATCATCATAGTCATCATCATCATAATCATTGTTCATCGTCATCATTCCATTGCAAATGCTTGAAAATAAAATCAAAGCAAAGTTTCAACTAAACCTATCATCATCATCATTGTTATTCATCATTGTCGGCATCATCATCATCCTCATCCTCATCATCGTCGTTATCATCATCGTCGTCGTCATCATCACCATCACCATCATTGTTCATCATCATCGTCATCATCATCATCATCATCATATTGCTTATGAGGATCGCAAATTCTTATGAGGATTGCAAATGCTTGAAAATAAAATCAAAGCAAAGTTTCAACTAAACCTATCATCATTATCATCATCATCATCATCATCATCATTATCATCACCATCATCATCATCGTTGTTTCTCATCATCGTCGTCGTCATCATCATCCTCATCCTCATCCTCATCCTCATCATCGTTGTCATCATCATCATCATCATCACCATCATTGTCATCATCCTCATGATCATCATCATCATCATCCACATCCTCTTCATCATCGTAGTCATCATCCTCATCATCATCATTGTCATCATCGTCATCATCATCATCATCACCAACATTGTTCATCATTGTCGTCGTCATCATCATCATCATCATCATCATCATCATCATCCTCATCCTCCTCCTCCTCCTCATCATCACCGTCATTGTTCATCATCATCATCGTCATCATCGTCATCATCATCCTCATCATCATCCTCATCATAGTCATCATTCTCATCATCATCAATGTCATCCTCCTCCTCCTCCTCCTCATCATCATCATTGTTCATCATCATTATTCCAATGCAAATGCTTGAAAATAAAATCAAAGCAAAGTTTCAACTAAACCTATCATCATCATCATCATCATTGTTCTGCATCATCATCATCATCATCCTCATGCTCGTCCTCTTCATCATCATCATCATTGTTCATCATCATTGTCATCATTATCATCATCCTCATCCTCATTATCATCATCATAGTCATCATCCTCATCATCCTCATTGAAATCATCCTTATCATCATCATCACAATCATCATCATCATCATCATTGTTCCTCATCATCTTCAACATCGTCATCATCCTCATAATCATCTTCATTATCATCACCATCATTGTTCATCATCATAGTCATCATCATAGTCATCATCATCATCATCATCTTCGTCATCAACGTCATCATCCTCATTATCGCAATCATCATCATCATCATCATCATAATCATTGTCATCATACTAATAGTCATCATGATCATCATCCTCATCATTATCATCATCACCATCATCAGCACCATCATTGTTGATCATCATAGTAATTATCATCCTCCTCCTCATCATCATCGTCGTCATCAACATCATCATCATCATCATCATCATCATCATAGTCATCACCCTCTGCATCATCATCATAATCATCATCATCATTGTCATCATCTTCCTCATCATCCTCATTTGATCATCATTGTCATCATCCTCCTCATCATCATGATCATTCCATTACAAATGCTTGAAAATAAAATCAAAACAAAGTGTTTACTTAACAAATGTGCACACACGTCTTTAACTCATGCGCACAAAGTAGCATGATCGCGCTTTTAGTGCGTGCGCAAAAAGTAGTGCGATCGCGCTTCTAGTGCATGTACGTTGTGTTTTAAACTACATGCACGTGCGATTTAAATTTATAATTTTGGCAGCACCTTTTTTCCAACCAACGTGGTGGATGAATTGGTTTCTTTGGTTTTAGGTTCGGCTTTCCCAACCAAGTGGTTTGGACTATCTTATGACATAAAAACTTGTTTTGTACCACTTCTCCTATTTCGTGCATGATTTTCTATATGCCATGGTTCTCCACTGTTAATGAAAATTCACACACTTGTGTAAATCTATCTGTAGATTCTAAATATGTAATTTTTATTTAAATATTTTATCTTTTTCTATTTTTTATTTAATTTTAAATTTACTAACGTCAATCTAACACAAAAGGTAGGCTATTTGCTTCAGCTATAACTTTTGATTGTCTCACCTATTTTGAAAACGAAAAAGAACCCGAATAAGAAGACACAAAAACCTACATCCTAAAAAAAAAATATTGTTCATTGACTATGTTAAGACCAAGGTGTGGTGGACCTTGTCATTTTAGGGCATCATTGACTTCCTTAATTTGAAAAATAAAAAATATAACATAAATAAATATGGAAAAATAATGCTGCACTAGACACACCTATTAACTACAACTCTATATAATTTTTTTCACAAAATTCCACCATTTCCATACCAAATGAGTGGACCAACGCAAACATATTCATTATTTTTTGGGAAAAATATAACATACCAACCTTAGAAGAACCTCGTTTCTGGGGATTTATGCTTAGTTTCCATAAATAAAAGTTATATATTCTGGAAGGTAATTCGATTGTCCACGTTTCATATTTTTACACCATATTCCAAAAAGTTGTGTAGATCATCATCCTCATCCTCATCATCATCATCACCAACATTGTTCATCATCGTCATCCGCATCATCATCATCATCATCCCCATCATCAGCATCATCATCATCCTCATCCTCATCGCCATCATCACCGTCATTATTCATCACCATCATCATCATCCTCATCATCATCATCATAGTCATTATCCTCATCATCATCATAGTCATCATCATCATCATCATTGTTCATCATCATCATTCCATTGCAAATGCTCGAAAATAAAATCAAAGCAAAGTTTCAACGAAACCTATCATCATCATCATTGTTCCTCATCATTGTCATCGTCATCATCATCCTCATCCTCATCCTCCTCATCATCATCATCGTCCTCATCATCATCATCATCACCATCATTGTTCATCATCATTTTCATCATCGTCATCATCATCATCTGCATCCTCTTCATCATCATAGTCATCATCCTCATCATCATCACTGTCATCATCCTCATCCTCATCATCATCACCAACATTGTTCATCATCTTCATCATCATCATCATCATCATCATCATGCTCATCATCCTCATCCTCCTCATCACCATCATTGTTCATCATCATCATCGCCGTCATCATCATCATCATCATCATCATAGTCATCATCCTCATCATCCTCATCATCCTCATTGTCATCATCCTCCTCCTCCTCCTCATCATTGTTCATCATCATCATTCCATTGCAAATGCTTGAAAATAAAATCAAAGCAAGGTTTCAACTAAACCTATCATCATCATCATCATCATTGTTCCTCATCATCGTCGTTGCCATCATCACACTCGTCCTCATCATCATCACCATCATCATCACCATCATTGTTCGTCATCATTGTCATCGTCATCCTCATCCTTATCCTCATTATCATCATCGCAGTCATCATCCTCATCATCATCATTTTGAAATCATCATCATCATCATCATTGTTCCTCATCATCTTCAGCATCGTCATCATCCTCATAATCATCTTCATCATCATCACCATCACTGTCATCATCCTCATCATCGTCATCACCAACATTGTTCATCATCGTCATCGGCATCATCATCCTCCTCCTCCTCATCATCCTCATCCTCATCCTCATCCTCATCCTCATCCTCATCATCTTCTTCATCATCACCCTCAGTCTTCATCATCATCATCCTCATCCTCATCATCATCATCATAGTCATCATCCTCATCATCATCATAGTCATCATCATCATCATCATCATTGTTCATCGTCAACATTCCATTACAAATGATTGAAAATAAAATCAAAGCAAAGTTTCAACTAAACCTATCATCATCGTCGTCGTCGTCTCCATCATCATCATCCTCATCCTCATCATCGTCATCGTCATCATCATCATCATCATCACCATCATTGTCATCATCCTCATCCTCATCCTCATCATCATCTACATCCTCTTCATCATCATAGTCATCATCCTCATCATCATCATTGTTATCATCCTCCTCATCATCATCATCACCAATATTGTTCATCGTCGTCATCATCATCATCATCATCCTCATCATCCTCATCCTCCTCCTCCTCATCATCATCACCATCATTGTTCATCATCATCATCGTCATCGTCATCATCATCATCGTCCTCATCATCATCCTCATCATAGTCATCATCCTCATCATCATCAATGTCATCCTCCTCCTCCTCCTCCTCATCATTGTTCATCATCATCATTCCATTGCAAATGCTTGAAAATAAAATCAAAGCAAAGTTTCAACTAAACCTATGATCATCATCATCATCATCATTGTTCTGCATCGTCGTCGTCATCATCATCCTCATCCTCATCCTCTTCATCATCACCATCATTGTTCATCATCATTGTCATCCTTATCGTCATCCTCATCCTCATTATCATCATCATAGTCATCATCCTCATCATCGTCATTGAAATCATCCTTATCATCATCATCACAATCATCATCATCATCATCATCATCATCATTGTTCCTCATCATCTTCAGCATCGCCATCATCCTCATAATCATATTCATCATCATCACCATCATTGTTTATCATCATAGTCATCATCATAGTCATCATCATCATCATCATCATCTTCGTCATCAACATCATCATCCTCATCATCGCAATCGTCATCATCATCATCATCATAATCATCGTCATCATAGTAATAGTCATCATGATCATCATCCTCATCATTATCATCATCACCATCATCAGCACCATCATTGTTCATCATCATAGTAATTATCATCCTCCTCCTCCTCATCATCATCATCAACATCATCATCATAGTCATCACCCTCTGCATCATCATCATAGTCATCATCGTCATCATCATCAATGTCATGATCTTCCTCATCATCATCATAGTCATCATCCTCATTTGATCATCATTGTCATCCTCCTCCTCCTCATCATCATCATTCCATTACAAATGCTTGAAAATAAAATCAAAACAAAGTGTTTACTTAACAAATGTGTGCACACGTCTTTAACTCGTGCGCATAAAGTAGCACGATCGCGCTTTTAGTGCGTGCACACAAAGTAGCGTGATCGCACTTCTAGTGCATGCACGCTGTGTTTTAAACTACGCACACGCATGATTTAAATTTAGAATTTTGGCGGCACCTTTTTTCCAACCAATGTGGTGGATGAATTGGTTTCTTTGGTTTTAGGTTCGGGTTTCCAATTGTCCATGTTTCATATTCTTACACCATATTCTAAAAAGTTGTGTAGGTACCTCTAATATTGCTTTTTGACATTCAGATTTCTGTTTTTCCAGAAGTCCATTGCAACGAATGCATCGTAAGTGACCAGCATTAGCTTGCACCATCCCCTGATTATGAATTTTTTTCAATATTTAATTAATCATACATATCTATACGGTTTGAGAAATAAAGTCAACAATTACTATCCTCTTAAATTTTTTTAGCATAATAGTCTTGATTAATAGTTTCATTTAGCTCTTTCTTGTATGAATCCTAATAAGATCCAAATCATATACATCTTAATCTAAATACTATGTGATGGATGCACATAAGGAAAACACACTCTATTGTAAGCTCTTATAATATTTTTGATAGATTTATTTCCCTTAAAAAACTATTGTCAAGCTCAACAATAATTTCTTATTTCTTAATATAATCCTCAACTAACATACAAAATGAATTAACTATGAGTTTAAGAGATACTTATTTCACCCTGGTTGAGCATTCTTTGTTGTATTCTCATTTAGAATTGGAGAGGCAACAAGGCAGAGTGCATAGGCTCGCTCACATAGGAATGGTAAACACCAATTCAATTATTTAAAGAAAAGTGATTACAATATAGTGAAACAATCTTTAGCAAACTGAGCTCTCAAATCCTACACTTATGGATCTCAAACCTATCTAGTGATCTCATGAGATAGGCACAACCCAATATTTATAATGCAGCATATCATTTGGACATTATCTCCAACATTCCCATTAAAAGAGAAATGAGTTCAAATTTACGAACTTACTAAAACAATAGATATTCCAGCTTGCCTAGTTATGCACACTACACAAATCTACATATGAATATACCATATTCATTTTATTGTTTTAATATGTTGTGCGAGCTTGGAATCTACCACATTGAAGCGATACGTATGCTTCATTGGCATTGTAAAATTTCCTCACTTCTAGCCTATCATTTGAACGCCATCTCTGATTAACCTTTAGCATGCATCTTCTCCATAATGTATATAAATTCTACGGCAATGCATGCCACCATCATCTCTTAAACATCGCTTGCACAACAGAGTTCCAAGCATCCCAATAACTAGGGCCCAAAGCATCCATAACATAATACTCACCTTGACAACCCTTGTGTCCCTTGTAAAGCACAAAGGGAACACCATTACTACCTCCGAGCATGCGGGCCATAGTTACAATCTTTACTTGTTTATATGTTCAAATTTTAAAGCAACCTCAGAGCATGCGGGCCATAGTTACAACTTGACTTTTTATATGTTCAAATTTTAAAGCAACCTCTATGGTCTGATCAATGGAACCACAACGATCCACATAAACTGTTGTACACTGCAACACAATGGTAATATAGAATTTGGCTGCAGAACTATGGGCAGCACTCTTCAATAAGAAGTTGAACAACGGAAGCAGATCCACCGTTGATAAAATAGGCTTCAGATCTGAAAAAAAAAATAGAAGCAAAACTCAGACACTGCAAAGCCACCGAGATTCGAACAATATGGTTCTACATTTAATGTCGTAAGAATTAATTGAACTCATGCTGATTCTATATATATATATATAAACGGGAGGAATAGGTATATGTAAATAGAGTACCAAAAAATATGTAGCTCCATGCTCCAAGCCTTCCATGGTGAATCCCCACTCATTCACTTGCACCATGTGGCCAGAAGAATCGAGCAAAAGTGCATCATCCCCGAAGAAAGCCCCCAAGTTTATCGGTTCCTTGGGAACTTGCATTGGATTGTCATTTACGATCACAGTTATTACAGAGTTATCGATATTGATCGAGTCCTCCCGCACGCCTCCTGCAAACCAAGATTAATATTAGTAATCGACAAGAGAACCACTTTATATGATAGCAGCTTGAAGTTAAAGACATATTGGTTATGTACCTTCATTCAAAATTCCTTTGCTTTCTGTTGCTCCTCCTGCTCCTATTGGTTGAATGTTACTGTACTGAGTAGTACTCATCTTTTGGTTCACCTGCTGATTGCAATGGTGCGCGGCAAATGAAGAAATTACTAGCCCAGCAGAAGAAGAGGGGGCTTGATTCACAATGGTGACAGGTTGAGACTGAACTGATGTTGACGTTGACGTTGTTGATGTCAATGAAGATGAAGATGAAGATAGGGGCCTTGCACATTTGGCGGCGCGAGATTCAGACTCTTCTGCATTTTGAAGTTGTCGCTTTCGCTTGACTCTGGCCTTTCTGTTCTGGAACCAGTAGAACACATTGACATCCTCAACGTGCCCGAATTCTTCTAGCTGACCTCTGATTCTTTTTATTTCTTCTCTCGGAGGGTTCACCATGCCAGAGTTGAATATAGCTTCCAGGATCTGGATCTGATCTGGTTTTGGATGCCATCTTGTCTTTGCAACAGGCACGGTCCTCTCCCTCTCCTTCCCCGGTACATAATTATGTGATAATGCACCTTCTGTATGGAAAATATTTTTATTAAATCTACTCATATTCGAATATATGTAATGATATTACCAATTAAGTTCCGAAATCTACTCATATTCCAATAGATGTAATGATATTACCAATTAAGTTCCGAAATCATATCAAATCGCAATCCTCACTTAACTTGTCGATTTTAGTTGACATAATACAATTACTTGTTCATATCGCTGTACTGTGTATCTATCTATCACTATTAATATGAACACAGAGAAAGCGTTGTTTTTGCACATGTAAACATGAGTGAGACAGGATTATATGTAGGTATTTATATATAGCTGCTAATGAAATAGCATTATATCTACACAACATCTGAACAAGCTTGATTTAGTTTGCACTTGCGGGAAAAAGGTATTGCTCACCTCGTGGATATAGCGATCTCATCGCTGAAGAATTTGAAGTTTCAGGCGATGTTGAGGACTTCGATTTCATGAACATAGTGGGCCAATGCTTTTTCGAATTCATACTGTGCGAATGGTGGCAGGTAGGCTAGTAAACCCCTTCCCCTCTGGAGCTCCTTCAATGTATAGATTCAATCTAAACAAGGAAACTGCAATGGCATATGTGTGAATAGACAATTCTCACAATTGTTAATTTATAATAAAGCACCTAGAAATGCCATGACCAAGTACAGCTCAAATGGAAGATATCGACGTGGAATGGATAGCTGCCAACAAATGGTCAAATCATTTCATGGTCAAGTTAGTTACAATAGGGCTTTGAATGGTTTAAAAGTCAAATTACAATGTGGTCGTCTCTTACCTAGAATCCAAAGTACCCTCTATCACGTTAATGTCTCATTTTTTAACTTTCAACATGTTGTATTAAATGTATAACCGAGATATCATTCTCACCATGCATATTTTTTATATTTGTAGTACTCATGGATATATTTGTAGTACTCATGGATGCTCTCAAATCACTGTTCCAAATTTAGATCACTAGTCTAAGCCTAGAATTAGTCCAAGCCTAGAATTAGTCTAAGCCTATATTGCACTTCTAGTTTGATGGTAAAAATACATAATGGTCAAAAGAGTAGGCCACAAAAGATTAAGATGTCTAAAAATAATTAAACAAAAGTATTAACTCAGAGCATTTAAATTTCTTATGGTTGTCATCATGGTCATGGGTAGGACTCAAAATTGTTATGGTCTAGATTTTTTATAAGTAATTCAAGTGACAAGCTTCTTTAAGAAAAACTCAAGGAAAATGATAACCCAATATCTTTTTTAGTTAGTTATATTGTTTTTTTGTGTGTGTTTGAGTAAACATTGTGGGAGATGGATAACTAGGAACAAGAGAAATAGAAGAGCTTGGGGATCAACTTTGGAGATATGGGAGATATGAAGAGGACATAGTACACGTCAATTGTTAATAATTGAAAAGGGTGGAATATAAATAATGCAATGACTTGGTTAGTGGATCAAGCTTGTTGTTTTTATCCATTTTAATCATCCTGTCAAGGTCAATGTTAGCAGCTCATTTTTGTATAAGCATTAGAGGAAACTTGGGGTCTAAAATGGATGTTATAAGAAAACAAGTCATTGATGCATTGGATTTCAAGAACGAGTAGAATTTGAAGAAAATGAGTCAACCATAATGATTAACTTGACATATTTGTCATAAAAAAAATACTTTTTGTTTTCCTATTTTCAATTTATCTCCTCGTGGTTTTACTCAAATTTCGAGCGGAAGCACTCGTTGGATGCGAAATTCAATTACGAGTACCCACACCTTCTGCATCCAATAAGTACCCACAGTGCAAACTTTTGATGGACCCCGCCCCACGAAAAATGAGAAATACATTAATACATACGTGTTACTTGAAAGTATTAAAAAATGTGGGATAGAAATCCCAATTTATTCCTTTTATTCTTTCCCTTACACTATTTTTTCCATAGTTTTTAATAACTTCATGATAAATTGATATTTTTTCCCTTAAATGACACATTTCATGTATTTTCAACCACTTGAATTTTGTGGTATTTGTTTCTTGGCTGATCATTGGCAACTTCAATCACTTTAGCTACTCCATGTTGGGCTTTGTCAATAACCACTTGCATCTTTCTTATAAGAATGTGGAAGTTAGAGTATGAGCTTTTTTCTCTCTTTAGGAAGGCAAATTTTAGGGATGAGCTTTAGTGCTTTGCATTTTTTAATCCTTATTTTGCCCAAATTTTTACGGGGTAAAATTTTTTCCCTCTAAAAATCGCTAGATTTTATACAAACTATATAAAATCCTTACCATTTGAAATATTTGTAGAAAAATATCGCCAAATATTTTATGGTTGACATTTTGAGAATTGGTAACATTTGCCAACATTTCTATACTTTTAAATAAGAATGGATCCTTAAAATTTTACATGCTCTTTAGTGTTCCATTTCAATTTTCATGTTGTGTGCAAATCTAGTACATGCTTTTGGCCTTTACCTTTAATATTGTTAAATGTTATGTTAACATATGACCCCTAATGTGTGAGGTTCGAAGCAAAGGTGAAGTCGAAAATACATTATCTGACATAATCGATAATTGACGATGAAGGAAAAAGGAGGAGAACCATGGACATAGGAGTTGGAAGGAACTTGTAAGAGAAATAAAGATATTCCCCAAATATATCACAACTTCTTGAGCTAGGTATACCCATGATAAGTATTAAACAAGCATGGCCAGGAACAACATACATTCATGTCAAAGGTACTTCTAAGAAAATAAACATCTAATATGATAGGTGAGAGATATCAAGGTATTAATGGTATTTTAGCATGACAGTTTAATCTTGCGCAACTCAAGCAGTGCGTCAATGGGTGATTGTCACGTCCCCTTGGTCCACTAGAGAGAGAGCATGACTATAGTACCACCTAATTGATGTAGGAGAATCCAGCTCGAAGTTCACTCTATTCAAGTCTATGTATAAATTCTCTAACTTCCCAATAGCAGAGAAATTGATCCTGTCAGTGACTAATTCGACGATCTATGAAAAAAAGATCTCAGAGGAGATCGAGCGACGAAGAAAGATCATGACGAAAATCAAAGGTCACAATCTGCTCCGCATCTGGAAACATATCAACGGCTAAGAATCAACCTGTAAGAATCAACGGTGTGGAAAGCTTGAGTTTGTGGAATCTGGGAAATATGGAAATTGCAATCCCACATCCGGCATGCGGAATAGACCATTGTGGATATAATCTGTTGTGGAAATAAAGATTGTGAAGCCCCATCTCGCATCCCACAAGTTGTTATATTAGCAGCTCATTTTTGTATAAGCATTAGAGGAAACTTGGGGTCTAAAATGGATGTTATAAGAAAACAAGTCATTGATGCATTGGATTTCAAGAACGAGTAGAATTTGAAGAAAATGAGTCAACCGTAATGATTGACTTGACATATTTGTCATAAAAAAATACTTTTCGTTTTCCTATTTTCAATTTATCTCCCAATGGTTTTACTCAAATTTCGAGCGGGAGCACTCATTGGATGCGGAATTCAATTCTGCATCCAACGAGTACCCACACCTTCTGCATCCAATAAGTACCCACAGTGCAAACTTTTGATGGACCCCGCCCCACGAAAAATGAGAAATACATTAATACAAACATGTTACTTGAAAGTATTGAGAAATGTGGGATAGAAATACCAATTTATTCCTTTTATTCTTTCCCTTACACTATTTTTTCCATAGTTTTTAATAACTTCATGATAAATTGATCTTTTTTTCTCTTAAATGACACATTTCATGTATTTTCAACCACTTGAAGTTTGTGGTATTTGTTTCTTAGCTGATCATTGGCAACTTCAATCACTTTAGCTACTCCTTGTCAGGCTTTGTCAATAACCACTTGCATCTTTCTTATATGAATGTGGAAGTCAGAGTATGAGCTTTTTTCTCTCTTTAGCAAGGCAAATTTTAGGGATGAGCTTTAGCACTTTGCATTTTTGAATCCTTATTTCTCCCAAATTTTTACGAGTAAAATTTTTTCCCTCTAAAAATCGTTAGATTTTATATAAACTATATAAAATCCTTACCATTTGAAATATTTGTAAAAAAATATCGCCAAATATTTTATCGTTGACATTTTAAGAATTGGTAACATTTGCCAATGTTTCTATACTCTTCAATAAGCATGGATCCTTAAATTTTTTCATGCTCTTTAGTGTTCCATTTCAATTTTCATGTTGTGTGCAAATCTAGTACATGCTTTTGGCCTTTACCTTTAAGATTGTTAAATTTTATGTTAACATATGACCCCCAATGTGTGAGGTTTGAAGCAAAGGTGAAGTCGAAAATACATTATCTGACATAATCGATAATTGACGATAAAGGGAAAAGGAGGAGAACCATGGACATAGGAGTTGGGAGGAACTTGCAAGAGAAATAAAGAAATTCCCCAAATATATCACAACTTCTTGAGCTAGGTATACCCATGATAAGTATTAAACAAGCATGGCCAAGAACAACATACATTCATGTCAAAGGTACTTATAAGAAAATAAACATCTAATATGATAAGTGAGAGATATCAAGGTATTAATGGTATTTTAACATGACAGTTTAATCTTGCGCAACTTGGGCAGTGCATCAATGAGTGATTGTCACATCCCCTCCGTCCACTAGAGAGAGAGCATGACCATAGTACCACCTAATTGATGCAGCAGAATCCAGCTCGAAGTTCACTCTATTCAAGTTTGTGTATAAATTCTCTAACTTCCCAATAGCAGAGAAATTGATCCTGTCGGTGACCAATTCAACGATCTACGAAAAAAAATATCTCAGAGGATATCAAATGGCGAAGAAAGATTGCGACGAAAATCAAAGGTCACAATTTGTTCCGCATCTGGAAACATATCAATAGCTGAGAATCAACCTGTAAGAATCAACGGTGTGGAAAGCTTAAGTTTGTGGAATCTAGGAAATATGGAAATTACGATCCCACATCCCGCATGCGGAATAGACCATTGTGGATATAATCCATTGTGGAAATAAAGGTTGTGAAGACGCATCTCACATCCCACAAATTGTTATATTAGCAGCTCATTTTTGTATGAGCATTAGAGGAAACTTGGGGTCTAAAATGGATGTTATAAGAAAACAAGTCATTGATGCATTGGATTTCAAGAACAAGTAGAATTTGATTAAAATGAGTGAACCATAATGATTGACTTGACATATTTGTCATAAAAAAAATACTTTTTGTTTTTCTATTTTCAATGTATCTCCCCGTGGTTTTACTCAAATTTTGAGCGGAATCACTCGTTGGATGCAAAATTCAATTCTACATCCAACGAGTACCCACACCTTCTGCATCCAATAAGTACCCACAGTGCAAACTTTTGATGGACTCCGCCCCACGAAAAATGAGGAATACATTAATACAAACGTGTTACTTGAAAGCTTGAGTTTGTGGAATTGGGGAAATATGGAAATTGCGATCCTGCATCCCGCATGCGAATAGACCATTGTGGATATAATTTGTTGTGGAAATAAAGATTGTGAAGCTGCATCTCGCATACCATAACCACAATGATCCACATAAACTTCTCCAAATCCACCTTTATCTAGTTTCCTTTTAATCTTATACACAAGAGAGCCTTCTATACTCACTTTCTTAGTTAGAGGTGTAGTGCTGGCCTCATCCTCAGAAGCATAACAAATTTAAAAAAAAATTCTACACTGCAACACAATGGTAATATAGAATTTGGCTACAGAAATATGGGCAACACTGTTCAATAAGAAGTTGAACAAAGCAAGCAGATCCACCATTGATAAATTAGGCTTCAGAACTGAAAAAAAAATAAAAGCAAAACTCAGACACTGCAAAGCAACCGAGATTCGAACAATATGCTTCTACATTTAATGTCGTAAGAATTAATTGAACTCATGCTGATTCTATATATATATATATATAAACGGGAGGAATAGGTATATGTAAATAGAGTACCAAAAAATATGTAGCTCCATGCTCCAAGCCTTCCATGGTGAATCCCCACTCATTCACTTGCACCATGTGGCTAGAAGAATTGAGCAAAAGTGCATCATCCTCGAATAAAGTCCCCAAGTTTATCGGCTCCTTAGGAACTTGCATTGGAATGTCATTGATGATCACAGTTATTAAAGAGTTATCGATATTGATCGAGTCCTCCCACAGGCCTCCTGCAAACCAAGATTAATATTAGTAATTCACAAGAGAACCACTTTATATGATGACAGCTTGAAGTTAAGACATATTGCTTATGTACCTTCATTCAAAATTCCTATGCTTTCTATTGCTCCTATTGGTTGAATGTTACTGTACTAAGTTGTACTCATGTTTTGGTTCACCTGCTGATCGTAATGGTCATCTCTTACCTAGAATCCTAAGTACCCTCTACCACATTAATGTCTCATTTTTTAACTTTAAACATGTTATATTAAATGTATAACCGAGATATCATTCTCACTAGTATGTATATTTTTTATATTTGTACTACTCATGGATGCTCTCCAAACACTAGTACAAATTTAGATCACTAGTCTAAGCCTAGAATTAGTCCAAGCCTATATTGCACTTTTAGTTTAATGGTCAAAAGAGTAGGAAAAAAAATTAAGATGTCTAAAAAAAGTATTAACTCTTATAGTTAGAGCATCTAAATTACTTGTGGTTGTCATCATGGTCACTCAAAATTGTTGGTCAAGATTTTTTTTAATGAGTAATTCAAGTGATAAGCTTCTCTAAAAAAAATACTCAAGGAAAATGAAGTTCAGATATTTGAAGCGACGAACCTAGCCTCTACATGAAGCAAAGGGATGTGGCTAGTGGAGACCATTTGGAACACCACCATCAATGTAACTGAAAAGGAAAAGAATGTCACGTCCAAACACCGTGATCCATGTGGACAACAATGCAACATCAAAGGAGGCAACATTACTAGATTCTCCGTAGAAAATAGAGATACCTACCCACTTGTCCACTCATGCTGCCATTGTGATGACCAATCATCTATGTATCCATCTTCATATTCATCACCCTATATAAACACCACCTTCGCAAGACGATTAAGATGAATAAGATGAATCAGTAATTAGAGACAATGCTCGAAGTGTTATTCTGCTAAGATATTCTAATAATTCTGAAAGAGTTTAAATGGTGATATGCTTTGAGAAGCTTGTTAGTCTCGGGGTGTTTATGGTTGGTGAGCTTGAGTCCACGCTCACCTGTCACCTTGGTTTTTCACACCAGGAAAGCACCAACCATCGGGGCCTAGATGTGAAGCACTTTGAATGTTTCCAGATAGTTGTACCTCCGGCTGCATGGTGCCTAGGTTTTTGCTGTTTCGAAAGTGTCTCCCCAGATATCCTAGAAGAAAATATGGCTTCCAAAGTCCCAGAACCTGGTGACCGTGTATAACAGCAACCAGTGGGATTGAATGCTCGTGCTGGGGTGGCAGGTGTCCAAATTATTCATTTCCTTGTTTTTGAACTCCACTTGCCAACTTTTTCTGAGGTGGTGAGGAGGTGGAAGACACCCGCTATTGTATGACCTGTAGGAGAACCCGTTCCATGGAAGGTGGGGAGTACAAATTTTCCCTTCTCCATGTTCCCACATACAATAGTATTACCAGAACAGAGGGGGGTTGTAGAAAAGGAAAATCATGGAAAGGATATAAACTCCTTTGTCAGTCCAGAAACCATGTAGAAAGGTGCCTTTGAGCATGAAACACACACCCAGGGAAGGACACATTGTTGATTTGATAGACAGATGAGTGGTCAAGCCCAGTGGTCCATATATAATGTCTGTTTTAATATATGTAAACTGTGGCAGTAGTACGACATTCTAAGTTGCAAGTAGTTGATTATGACTGTAAACAGTTTCATGTCATGTTTTGAGGATTATCCTCGAGGACAAAGATAGTATAAATTTCTCCCCACTAAGGGGAGAAGGGTTGGGAATTTTCAAGAGCAGAGGCTCTCCACTATAATGTGTTTCAATCTTTCCAGATATGAATAAAATTGCAGAGGAATGACAATCCATTCAGGGAAGAGAATCCTCATGTGTCTTCTTTTTCTTGAATAAGTAACTTCTTTACGTGAATGTTTATCCTATTTTTCATTATATTTTGTGTTTGCTTTTGATGTTTGAGCATTACTCTATATGGTCTAGAATTCATGTTGTATGCTCTCAGCACATTGTTCAAGCATTTTCGAACATTTTCTTCTAAAGTCATGCAGAATTCACCCTAGTTAGGTGCTCTGTGTGATGGACTGTTTTCTCTTGTCTGCTAATCACCTGCTAAATATCTCTAGATTCAAGGATGGATGACTATATTTCCTCTGTCCGTAAACTTTCATGACTCCTTACCTCCTGCAACATATTTCAGACCAGATTGTTGACTCCATTGCCCAATGGTCCCCTCCATGATTGTCCCACCAGAATTTATAAAAACAAACTTGTTCTATTCAAAAATCTGACCTTATGACTTGTCTTTGATTGAATATCTTGCATATGAAAACTCTGTAAATAGTAAGACATCCCTCTCTAAATTAGCAACCAATTAGCTTACTGCATTCCTATTGAGTTACAAGTGGTTTCCATTTTCATACATTGAGTTTCCCTCATCTTTATCATGATAATGGGGATTATGGTTTTTGTTGATATGTATATATTCAATTAGCATTACTCATTGTATATCACATGGATGTAAGGATGAAAAATAGAACTTGGGGATGCATAACAACAACCCTCATATTCATAGATAAATTCATAAAATCCAAAAGCCAAATAAAATATATCAGTGTTACACATTACAATTTACAATTGTCATAAGGAAAAGAAAATCACTTACTTGAGCCAACTGTAGTTGTGGATGCAAGATAGCATAGACACCACCCCATGAACAATAATGAACCGTCGCTCCAGCAGCAACCATACCTGCAAATGCTCAAGTTAGACCAAACCCTAAAATATCGAAGGTAAAAAACTCTTCAAGAAAAACTACAACAATAGAGTTTACCTCGACTTGCCATGCCGAAATGACCAAGGTTTACATGCAAAAAACAATGAGACCACCCAACTAATTTATTTCGAAGAGATTGAAGCTTTCTTTCGCAACCTACAAGCAGTCTTGTATTGATCACTGAAAACATTGTATTCGGAGATGAATTCTCTATAATGTTATCTTATATGCCAATAAATACAAAACTCCACCATACAAAAAAAAATCATTAACTTTCAATAAATACATGTATACAGTGATATGCCAACTAAAAAGCATTTTTCATTATATGCCAATAAATACAAAACTCCATCAGACAAATATTTGTTTTCATTAATTATCGATAAATACATATATACATTGATTTATACATGTCTAGCATGTTTCAGAGTTGGCTAGAATCCATCCTCTTGAGCAGAAGACAAATCTGAATTGTCTCTCTTGCCTTTCGTAGAAGACTGTAATTGTACTAAAGTTGGATAAGGCACTTATTGTGATTTATTTTCAAGCTCTTTAACTCTCTGTGAAACTTTTTTTTAATTTTCAATCAAATCATTTTTTTTCGACATCAGTTTGTTCAACATTTCCACATTTTTCTTATACTTCATTGATTCCTGTTCTTCCATGACCTCCAATTTGTCTCTAGCATGTTTCAACTATTTTTTAACTTCAGTCAATTCACATTTCAAATTATGTATTTCTTTCTCCTACTCTTTTTCCCTCAACTTTGTCTTGTTAGGAAGGACAGGAATTGCACTCATCGCAGCAACTGGCCCTTTTAATTCCTTCTCCAAATCAGCAATTATGGATTTAAGTGTTTGAATTTCCATATCACATCCAAATTGCTGAACTTTTCTACCTTCTAAGAGTTTTGATTCCAACTCCCTTATTTTTTCATCTTTCCTGACCATCTTCTCTTTCGTTTCTTTATGTAACGGTGATGAGCCATACAAATCACCTAGTGCAAGGCTCACTGAGAAGCTTTCTTGTTGCATATTCTCTCATCTCTCTAAGGACTTCTCTCACTCTTCTAAGGAGATTGTACCTCTAGGTGTATTTTTCCTTATGTCCTTACCCTTACCCTTACCCTTACCATCGTCTCCTTTGGTACCCTTACCTTCACCCTCACCACCTTCTTCACCGGAATTTTTTTTTCCTCTACTTTGTTTTTTAAGTTTTAAATTTTTAGAGATCCTTTCTAACATTGTTCCTTTTAGCTTATCATCTTTCCTAGAAATGGTTTTTCTCAAACCGGAAATTATATATTCTAATTCTCCAACTTTTTTTCCATGGCTTCCCTCCCACTATTTCAACTTCAACTAATATTCTTGTACTACTTGTTCATATTCTTTAATTTTCTTCTCCATTACCTGTAAAGGACCTATTTCTATCCTCACTGGTGGTACATTAAGAACAGGTGGTCTGTTTTTCAACTCTTCTTTGAGTTTACTCGCTTCAGCATTATATTTTTCCAAAGCCTCTTCATACGCAACCCTCATGGAATGAATTGATTTTTTAGAAACATCAATGTGTTTATCTACTTCTTCGGATAATAATTTAACCATTTCTTCTTTCCCTTTTATAATTATGTCTACTCTGAAATGATTATCCACAACTGTCTTCTGCAACGCTGCTATCGATTTTAGGCATTGTAAAATATTATCATCTTTTCTCAAGCACTCTTCCGCCCAATTGCATATATAGGAAGCTTGTTCCTTGAAATTCTCCATTTTATCATATAGGATGAACACGTACCTACTATCAAACATATATGATGCAATGTGTAAATGCATAGCGGAAGCCCCTGATTCTGATTTGGAAGAACAATCATACTTAATTGCCAACTGTTTAGGAGGAATTCTATCAAGAATGTCTTGAGGAATGGAAAAGAGAGTAGTAGTTTGTTCCATTTCATTGCCTATCACCTCCTCCCAATGACCTCTATCTACATGTCCCTTAAACTCTTTCAAAGTTATGGCAACATGAATTTCATCATTTGTGACCAAATCAGGATACTGTACTTGTAATTCGCCATGGTGCTCAGGACTTTGTACTGGCGATTCCTCGTTCTATTTAATAGGGTGTAATGGTAATTCCCCATGGTGCTTAGGATATTGTACTAATTCCTCGTTCTGCTGAGGAGAATGTACTATCAATTCCTCATTATCTTCCCTTCTTTTACGTTTATTAACATATGTTTTATGAACAGGTGGTTTTGGCAAAGATACTTTTCCATGCTAGCCTTGATATCACCAATATCTATTTCAATAGCATGGGGTTGACATAAATCAATAATTTTTTGAAGTGTGCCCGGGAAACTAAATTTAACCTTCCTTAACTGGCTCTCTTGCAAGGCAGAGTGGAGTTTCTTAGCCAGTAGATAAGGAATATCTATAGGTATATCTTCCACCCAACGTATCAATACCTGCATACATTCACCGAAATGTCAACCCTGTGATGATTCAGAATTGTCCTAAGGACAATCTGAATCAAAGTTTTGTATATTCTGGGAGGGACATCTGGCAATTTTAAACCATTCCTCGGAACATTTACTTCTCGCCCACAAATTTTACTGTGCATCTAGTTCTTCTCCTATCCAGGGGTTTTCCTTGAGCTTAAAATTGCTCCCCCTCTGTGTGGAATATTTGTAGCTCAAGCAACCAAATCAAGGTCAAGGTATACTCGCTTCACAAAAATTATGAGTTCCATATTCCCGACATCATATTTTGTAATTACCTCATCTATCTCCTCATCAACATAACTAAACATTCTCCACAAAAGTTGAAAAATTGTGCTTTCCTTAGGATAGTTTCCATACCTGGTGGCCACATCTTTGCATCTCTCCATGCATCAGATTTCTCCTAGAATTTTCTTACTCTTACCCTATCATCTCTGGACGACTGTGTTTCAAGTGGGGTTGGAGAGGAGGATGCTCGCATTCCAGTTGTGCTCGTCATGCTGGACGCCCCTTTTTGAAGTTCGACCATGGTTATCCATCTTCGAAGTGGAGGTGAGCTTATGCATGTGTACTGTATTTCAGGCTCACAAATTATGCCTGCAAAGAGGTTTTCAGCAAAAAATCAACGCTTTGCTTGGGTATGCACTTTGGAAATAAAAACAAATAAAAAAGGCATTTGGAAATAAAAACATATAACTATCATCATGACATAAAAGATATAAACATGTGCCTCTACTCTTCAACAATTAAATGTCATTCATGATCTTCTTCTTCATCCAACTCAATATCTGTATTAGTATCTGATTCAAAATACATATTCATGAAAGGCTCATTCACATCAACATCATCGTCAATGGCATCTTCGCTAATATAGTCATCTACATCGTCAATGAGATCATAGTCTACTAGATTTGGATGGTCAACCTCTTCAACTTATTCATCGAACACATCGACTGCAGCCACCTACTCCTTATATGAATCATCATCATCATCTTCTTCTTCTTCGTGATTATCTTCATCATCTACATGATTATACTTTATTGGTCTTCCTCTTGGATCGTATCTAACAACATATGACCAACCTGCTTTACCTGGTACCTCTGAGTAAAAGACTTGCTCACATTGACTTGGAAGAACATAAGGCTCTATACCTAGTTCAAATGCCCTTGTATTAATCATGGTAAATCCATTAGCATGCTCAATAACAGTTCTTTCAGGATCACGTTTATGCATCCACAGCTTGTACCACTTCACCTCAAACAAAACTATTTTAAAGGAATTAAAATCACACTCAATTATGTCCTCGAAATGCCCATAGTACCTATTCTCAGTTTCGTCTGGATGTCTGTCACTTGTAGAGGAAAAATTGGTGACCTTAAACACTACATTTATCCCACAATCCGAGGTTTTCATCTTATCATCCAACATTTTGATATGAAATTTACAACCATTACACCACATAGCCTTGTGATGTTTCAACTGCAACATTGACAACAAGTAAAAAATACATTGTGAATTAATAAAAGTCATATAGAAATTAGAAAATATATTTGAAAACTTAAACAAACCAAATACATTGAAAAAATGGGAATTAACTAGAAAAATGTGGGTAAACAATTTACTTGCCTTTTTAGCTTTTAAACCATAGGCTAAATCAACTTCCCTTTGCAACGTAAGATCAGGAAATTGATTTCGATGACAATAAGTTGTTTTAATCATCTCACTAACCCCTTCCCATGATAACCTACTGAAGCATTCTTCACAGTCTTCTATCCAATGCTCCATCCAATCAAGGTTGTTTTCAATGTATAAATGTAAAGCATCCCACACTCGAGCAAGTATATGAAAAAATAACAATTCACTATCATTAATTAGATATCATTACATGCATAGTTTAATATAGTTGAATATGCATAATTAATAAAAAAAATAACCAATCAGTATGATAAAATAAAATTGGAAAAATACATGATATATTAATTCCACAAAATCTAATAATTACCTTTCACGGTCCTCATTGTACCTTTCCACAATAGGACCTCCCCTTCAAATTTGTTGATGGAGTTGAGATGCCAAATGCGAGGCACGTTCATATTTTCTTCTAATTTAGGTAGATATTCACTAATATACACCATGCATTGATATACCATATATCCCTCAACCATAGAACCCTCAGGACATGCTCTTTGTCTAACAAGATCCTTCAACAACTTCAACTACCTCTCCACCATCCACATCGACCTTGTGGGTACCGGTCCACATAATTCAATCTCCTCAACTTGGTGTATGAGGTAGTGTTCTTGTGCATTGAAAAATGCTGGAGGTAGATATTGTTGCATTTCACACATTAGTCAGGGAATTTCTCTCTTCCAATACCTTATATCTTCTTTATAGATTTATTTTGAGGAAAGCCACCTACAAACGATGCAATAAAATAATATCAAGCCATATATAAAATTTGCGGGAAAAACATAATATGTCGATAAGTTCCTTGGAAAATCACGGACCAAGTACATTTTCCATATAAACCATTAATTACTTACCTCATGTATTTTCCAAGAACATAAATAATTTGCTTTATGTTGTTGTCAAATTCATCTGGGAGAGATAAAGGTAGAACATACTGTATCAAAAAACACATAATTATTATTTATTTCCAAATAAGAGAATAAAATTAATAAAATAGTGCATACCAATAAGGAAATATATTAAAAACTAACAATTGCCTTAATGAATGTATGCCAGTCATGTGTTCTAACCCCACCAAAATCATCTTTTTTTCATTAAGATATTGTTGTGCTATAGGGAAGACCCGGGTTTTATGCCTTTAACTTCACACCAACAAAAGACCCACAGTGTTGGCCCTTTCGGCAACAATCTGCAAGCAGATTGCAGTCTCACCCGAAACAGCTATGGGATGCCACAGAACCAGGTTTCTGCAAGCAAAAAAAGGATATTATTGTACCTTAGCCTTTAACAACTTATATTTGTATACGCAATCATTCACATATATAACTTCGCAGCTAAATAAACAAACAATGACTTGCGTAACCCTTTACTGGGAATTCACAGCGAAGTTATTTAGTTAGCAGTGATCTTATTTATCAGATATATATTTATTAATCCATGAAAGAACATAACAAAATAGCACAAAGAACCACAACACTAGATATAATGTGGTTCACCCCCAGTGTAGGGGTTACGTCCACAGAACTGTGTTTTATTCAACTCTTTACTAAAATCACAGTTCTGATCTGCGCACTCAGCTGCAGATCCTTTCAAGTCCTTAAATCCGTGCACACAGCTGTAGGCCTCTGTGCACACAGCTGCAGATCTCCGTAATCACCCAAAACCCTCTACACACACAGCTACAGAGGTTTTCCATGCACACAGCTGGGACTTAACCTTCTCTTACAAAATATCCTTAGCTTCGCATCTATTCTTCTTACATCAAAATACTAACCTAACTTATTTACAAGAGTGCCTATTTATACAACGCACTATTAAAAAACCATGGACTTAAACCATGGGCACCCCGAACTCTAAACCCTGGACTTAAACCATGGGTTATTACAAAAAGAGGGCTTTGACTCAACCCCGACACCCCTAAGACTATTTTGAGTCATAACTTCGCTTACAAACTCTCATAACCCCGCGGAGTTACCTAACTTAAGGATCGTTAAGGTGCGTGCCCCAACAGGCCCTTAAGACTCACCAGTGGCCCGTCCCGGGACACTCAGCTACTTTTCTGGTGGTAGAATTTTGTTGGTGAATCCTGGTGCGCTGTTTGCTGAAGCCATACATGCGGTTGCTGGCTGCTTGTTCCTTTCCTTTGTGAAATGTTGGTTAAGGCCTTATGGATCTATCAGCGACCCCATCCTTCGATCTGCTTGCTGAACATTTGACCATACACAACTTAGGGTCCCCAGAGTTGTGTGTCAAGGTGCATAAGACAAACAACCGGCGTGGTTTTGTCAAACCAAGAGGATACATCTTGGGATGTTTTAGAGTTTTTCTGTGAAGACCGGTGCTGTTCTTTGTGCGGCATAGAGCGCACTTCTACCTTTCTTCCGACCCCTTAGAGAAAACTTATGCCTTTCTTTGTGCCTTGGTTGAGCATGGCTGCCCAGGTGGATTACTCAGAAGGTTCAGCAGACCTCTCTCCCTGACAACTCGTAATAACTTCTGGACTTCACGGTCATTCGACATAGTGCTAACTGAAGAAACTCAAAGACATGCACAATGCATAAGTCGCAGGCCGATGTAGCTTCTTATAGAATCCCGAAACAGAATCTGTCATCATGGGGTATTAATGACGCCGAATCTGATGAAGTGGCAGAAATCCTGTCCACACGGCGCTATATTTTCCCAAGATCTCATTATTGCAGGCAGTGAGGGTAGTTCGCGTGCCAGCGTCGCCAAGTCTAGTTTGTCCCATCCATCACATCTTGAGCTGCGACACACCTGTGATCTCCGACATAACGACTAACGTCAGCTTCACCTTGACAAGAACCTTCGACACAATATGCACCTTCAACCCATCCTGACCTATATGGCAACCAAACTTCATCATGCAGACTTTGATAGTCTTCAACACTGCGTAGCTTTGAGAATATCTTCATTATAGTCTAGTACCCAATTTCAACTGTTCTTGGTACTTAGACTGTCCTTCATGCTGTTATTCCTGGCCAAGGGATCCTGGTTTGTCCCTGTACTTCTTTAACCTACTTCCATTCACCATAGAAGGTAAAATTTCTCCATTCGATTTAGCTAGCTGGATTGCGCCACCATCAGTAACTTTCTGCACTATATATGGTCCTTTCCAATGTGTCTTTAACTTACCCGGGAATTTCATGAATTTGCTGTCATATAGGAGCACAAGATCACCCTGCTGGAACTGCTTCTTCTTGATGTGTCTATCATGCCATGCTTTTTCTCTAGCTTTCTGAACTTACTGCTGGAACCCTGCAATGATTCTGTCCTCTTCAAGTTCTAGTATCTTTGTCAGCCTTTCTTTTAGCATATCTAAGTCATCCATCTCTGTAAAAGCAGATATTCTGAGGCTAGGTACAATGTACTCCATGGGCATGGCTGCTTCTTGTCCATAAACCAACCTAAAAGGTGTATGGCCTGTCAACTTCTTGCAGGTGGTTCTATAAGCCCATAGTACTGCTGGAATTCTAAGGTCCCAATCATTTCTGTTGGCATTGCAAACCTTCGTCAGAGCATGTTCAAGGATCTTGTTAAATGCTTCGACAGTTCCATTTGCTTGAGGATGATAGGCAGTACTCTTCTGATGATATACTTGAAATTCTTTAGTCAATACTTCAATAGTATTATTTAAGAAATGTGATCCTTGATCGCTCATAAGTATTCTAGGGAACCAAAATCTTGTCAAGATGTTATCAAAAATAAACTTCGCAATTGTAGAAGCACTATAGGTCTTGACTGATTGAGCTTCAGCCCAACGAGTAAGATAGTCGGTTGCTGTAATAATGTATCTTGCTCTAGATTTATTTGCAGGGGGATTGATAGGTCCAACAAAATCAATAGCCCATTTATCAAAGGGTTGTAAATTTACCTGCAGAACTAGAGGCATCTCATCCCTCCTGGATGGTTTGCTTGTCCTCTGACAAATGTCACAGCTGTGGCAATATTGTCTTGCATCCTTATGAATTGTAGGCCACCACAATTCGGCTGTCAGAATCTTTTGTGCGGTAGATTTTCCTGCGTAATGACCTCCTGCTGCCCCAGAATGTGCCTCAGCCAAAATTAACGGATTTTCATGCTCCAGGACACATCTGCACAGTATTTCATCTGGTCCCATCTTATATAGTTGTCCTGCTATTAAGGTAAAGTCAGCTTCCTGAACCACCAGCTGCTTCTTCTGCTATGTTGTCATCTCGGCGGGTGGAAAAACTGTAGACAAATATTGAACAATATATTGAAAGTATTCATCAACCATCTGGATCGAAAACAACTGGGCTTCAGGAAGACCATCGTCCAAGCTGATAGGTTCTTCTCCCGACTCGAGCCTCAACAAGTGGTCAAGACCTAGATTTAGTCTTCCTGGTTTGACTATGATCTCAAAGTCATATTCTTGAAACAGAATCAGCCATCTGCATATCCTTCCACCTAGCATTGGCTTGTTAACCAAATACTTCAAAGCAGAATGGTCAGTAAACATCTTAAAATGAGATCCTAATAGATAATGTCGAAACTTCTGCAATGCATACACCATAGCTAGACCTTCTCGTTCTGTCGTAGTATAATTTTTCTCTGCTGTGGATAGTTTCCTACTTGCAAAAGAGATGGGGTGATCAATATTACCTTCTCCCAACTGGGCTAATATTATAGCCAGAGCAACGGAGGATGCGTCGACATGCATATGAAATTCCTTATTCCAGTCAGGGAATACTAAGATAGGAGCAGTTACCATCTTTTCCTTTAAAATATCCAAGCTTGCTTGACACTCAGGTGTCCACTCAAACTTAATATCTTTCTTCAACTGCTTTTCCATAGGGGTAGTTATCTAAGCATATCCTTTAATAAATTTCCTGTAATAGCCAGTATGACCAAGCGTAGTGCGCAGTTGTTTGACAGACTTCGGAGGGGGCAGGTTCACGATAATGGCTATCTTCGTAGGATCCATCATCAGTCCTTGCTTACAAACAATTTGACCGAGCAGAATTCCAAAAGGGGCACAAAAGATACACTTTTTCAAGTTCAAGGAAATCTGATGCTGTCTATATTTATCCAACATAAGTCTTAGACTTTCTATGTGGTATTTTACTAACCCGAAGATAGTCCAATCATCAAAATAAACTTCTAAGAATTTATGTATTAATTCCTTAAAATCAGAGATGACTACTCTAGAAAACATAGCAGGTGCATTCTTCAATCCAAAGGGCATAACTGTATACTGGAAGGACCCCATTTCCGTAGCGAAGGTTATCTTATGTCAATATTCTGGAGCAATTTGAATCTGATGGTAACCTGAAAACCCATCAGTAAAAGAGTATACTTCTTGACCTCCCACATTGTCGAAAACTTCATTTGTAAAGGGAGTGGGGAAAGGATCATGCAAATAGGCATCATTCACCTTCCTAAGGTCGACACAAATTCTGATCTCTCCCTTAGTCTTCTTTTCTTGCACCACCATAGGACTGATCCACTCAGATTCTTCAATAGGCTCAATGATTCCTGCAGTAAGCATCTTATCCAGCTCCATTCGGACTTTTTCCTTATACTTAGGGTTCAGCCTATAAGGGATCTATTTCACAGGCTTCACATCAGGTTTCAACGGGATCTTTATCACTCCTATATCCCCAAGGATACTTTTCATCTCTAAGAACTTCGTCGGAAAGAGATCCTGATATCCATGGAGAAGTTGGGTCACCTTGCTTACCATTTCTTCATCCCAATAATCTCCAATGGTAGCGTGCTTAGGGTTTTCTTCTGATCCAATGTGGACGGTCCGCGTCTTCAGGGGTTGAGTCACTTCAAGTGCCTCTACTATAGGTCCATGCACTTCACAGTGTCCTTTCAATTCATGGATATTAATGTTGCGTGGATCGTCATCCTCGTCAATTACGAGGTTATAACATTATACTACATTGGCTTCCTGTACCTTCCAATCAGGTTGATATTCTGCGATTTCTTGATCATCAAATACTTTAGTATGAATCAATCTAATAGCTGTGTCCAAAGCAGGAGAAACCTCATTAATAGAGAATGTCAGCATAAAACTGTCAACAAGACAATCCCAACTTATAGTACCGTGGCGAAGCTCGACCTCCAGATACCAATTCTTTGTTATAGGTTCCAGGGTATGCACAAACCTATGTACCCATTCTTCATGAGGTACATGCTTCCATGCCTCATAGCATTGGTCCAAATGTCCTTGAGGACTAGTCTTACCATTAAACCTGCTTCGGACCACCTGAGGTTGGTCCCTAAATCTTAGGAAAAGGGACTTCTGACATGCTTCCCAACTATTAATGTACTTCTTGTGACCATTCCACCATCTGGCTGCTGTGGCTCTGAATGCTGAATCCAGAGTCTCCATTTTCTGTGAGTCTGGTACCTATTCTGAGAATTGCACAATAAACTGTTATGGGTCTGTCGAACCATCAAAAACAGGTAAGGATCGTGTCTATGCACCAAGCCATCTGAAAGACTTGGTAATTCTGGCACATCTATGTCCATGCAGCTCATAAAGTCTATTTTTCCAGTTTTCTAACCCATCATCTGAATCCGTCATACAGGGGCTGTCGCACTGCCAATGCATGATACCTTCGGTAGTAGGATCAATATAATCTTCCTCCTTAGTTGTGATATTGTAGATGTGATCCAAAACATCTGGGTCTTCATCTTTTACTGTCTCTGTGTATCTCTCTCCTTGTGAGGGGTCCAGTGGGACTATGACTCGCAAATCTTTCCCTTCGAAGGTCATCTGTCTCTTCTTAAGGTTAATGACTACCGCATTTGCCATTGCCCATTCAATTCCTAGCAAGGATGGATAGGGGTTGCTGTCGTCAATGATCTCAATAACTTCGAAGTTTGCTACAGTATAGACGCCATCAATATCTACTGGGACATTAGGGAACCGTCCGAGGGGCACAATCTTCTGCTGATTGGCTAGTCTCAACTGTATTGGTGACCAATCAAGGGTAGGTTTTCCCATTTGTTCCCAAGTTTGCTTAGTTAAGACATTTACCTCTGATCCTAGGTCCAAGATGACATCAGCCATACCATATTCTCCTATCTGAGCATTTAATCTCATTTCCCTGCCAGTTCTTCTGACTCTATTAACAGCTTTTACCTGACCAGAACTATGCTGAGGTTCGCAGGAAGCAATAACTTTCTGCAACTCGCTTAAAGAATTTTAATTTGGGAGGATCTTTAGACAACTCTGTAAAAAGGAGGACAGTGTACTTACTTTGTCTGTCGAAGCTTCTTGTGTCGGAAACCACTGCTAATGTTGTTGTGCAGGTGCTACCGATGTGCTAGGATCAGCAAAATATTTCTTGGCTTCCATGAATGTCTCTCTTTCTCTTTCGATATCAAATGCTGGGACTTTCGCTGGGGCCTTACGAACCCAAGACTCATCACGTTGTTGCTCCTTAGTCTGTACTTTTTTCGTAGCTCCACTCCGGGTAGCAACATTAATGGCTGGGGCAGGTCTCTACTCGATGGAAATCATCTGAAGATTCTGAGTAGGGGAATTGGTTCTTTCCTAAATCTTGGCTAGCAACTGCGGGCACCACTCGATCACATGATCCACGGCTCGGCAATACCGACATGTCATAGTGGGGTTCCGACAGTCTCTCACTAGATTCCCGGCCTGGTTATAGTTGTAACACACAACCTGGCCTCTTCCTCTTCCGACCATACCACCTCGACCGTGACCTCCAAAAGCACCTCTACCTGATGCACCACCGCGGTACCCATAACCATCATTGCTCTGTCCCTCATTTTGTACTCGATAAGCATCGTATGTCCGTTCTCTCATGAGGTCAAAGCTACGACACTCATCTTCATTGTGTCCCACCGATTTACAGAACTTGCAATAAGGGTTCTTAGGGACTTGCACATACCTATGCAGAAGATAGCAGTCCTCAGGTCGATGTTGGCCAGTTGTCCGACAGATCTCGTAATATAGAACAGTAGGGTTGAACGGGTTTGGCGCACCAGTATTTAGGTAGTTTCGTACCACAGGACACTGTTCCTTATTGTGACCTTCTGTCCGACATTGTGTACACCAAACCTCTTTGCGACCATTTTTTCCTTTCTTCATATCGTGAAGCTCCAGAGCCATCGCTGCCAACTGCGCCTGGATTTGAGCAATACCAAAATTATCTTCGACAGGAGCGGTTTCAAGTTTCATCGCGATTTCCAGAGCCTCCTGCTGATCGGCAACCTTCTGCTACATGAGTGGAGTTATGATATGCGGTAGCAATGCTGCAATGAACCACTCTTTGTGCTGCGCAGGCCCAATGGGGAAACTGACTTGGTCTAGCAGAACTTTGAATCGTTGATCAAAATCCCACACTGATTCGCCTCACCTCTACTGAATCTCTTTTAACTCAGTGATACACTGCGAATCTGATTTTGGCTTCTTAAATTCCTTTATCATTGCTGATTTTATATCAACCAATGCATGGTTCTGAGTGCTGGAAAACTTCATGAACCAGGTCAGAGCACGGTCTCTGAATGAAGTAACCAACTGCGCTCTTTTTGTATCTTGATCTGTAATGGTCTTAGCAGTCCACACTGCTTCACATAAAAACTAGAACTGTTATGGATCCTCTGATCCAGTTCCTTTGAAGACATGTAGCTTAATGTCATCATGCATGTGGGCCATAGTGGATCTAGGGGGGGTTGGAGGGGGACTGGAAGTAGGCGGGGGGGAACTTACTGGGGTAGAATGAACTGTTACAGGAATACTTGGGCTAGGGTGACTCTCAGAATATGATGGGTTCTCAGGGATAATAGGTCTTTGCTGCGAGGTTACAGGAGGGTTTCCAACAGAAGGGGTTTCTTCGAGATCTGACTCTGTGGGATTTATAGGGGAATACTCAGTATGTTGACCCTGGGAATAGGATAAAAAATCTCTCTTGTATGCCACTTCACAGCAAACCGCTTTGCTCGTCAAATGTATTTTCACTTGCAAACATATGTTAGTAATACTAAATCTAACAGTCTGATTCAATTAGAAATATACCTTTTTCAGCTAATAGCATTTTAATTCTCAAACTAAATGAATTCAAAAACTTACCCCTTAGTCCTTTGAAAAACTGCCACTCAGCTTCACTAAAGGAAGTACTCATGCCGATGGCGAACTCTGTCACAAATGCTTCGAAGGTCCACGTTGTCCAGAAATCAACAGCGCGAGATATCTCGTTGTTCACCCTTTTCAGTATATTAATTCTTGTGGGGGTCCAATCAGGAAACTGACATTCTTGGAAGTTCGTCCTTCTCTCTGTTAACCTATATAACCATTGGTGCAACTCTATGTGGATACTACCAAAGAAAATTTCATAAACATCACAAAAAACATACCTTTGTAAAAATTCGTTTGCACTACGACGCAGATCTTTGTTCTCTTGCTCAGTGAATTTCAGATAAGTCTCAGCAAGCCAATCACCAATTTCTTTCACAAAGGGTCTCCAGAACATAGCCCTCGAGGTACGATGTAAGCCCCTCTTGAGCAGATATTGAGTTCAACCAGCAACGGAACCAATTTGTTGTGCTATAGGGCAGACCCGGGTTTTATGCCTTTAACTTTGCACCAACAAAAGACCCACAGTGTTGGCCCTTTCGGCAACAATCTGCAAGCAGATTGCACTCTCACCCGAAACAGCTATGGGATGCCGCAGAACCAGGTTTCTGCAAGCAGAAGAGGGATATTACTGTACCTTAGCCTTTAACAACTTATATTCGTATATGCAATCATTCACATATATAACTTCACAGCTAAATAAACAGACAGTGACTTGCGTAACCCTTTACTGGGAATTCACAACGAAGTTATTTAGTTAGCAGTGATCTTATTTATCAGATATATATTTATTAGTGTATGAAAGAACATAACAAAATAGCACAAAGAACCACAACACCAGATATAACGTGGTTCACCCCCAGTGTAGGGGTTACGTCCATAGAACTGTGTTTTATTCAACTCTTTACTAAAATCACAGTTCTAATCTGTGCACTCAGCTGTAGATCCTTTCAATTCCTTAAAACCGTGCACACAGCTGCAGGCCTCTATGCACACAACTGTAGATCTCCTTAATCACCCAAAACCCTCTGCGCACACAGCTGCAGAGGTTGTCCACGCACACAGCTGGGACTTAACCTTCTCTTACAAAATAGCCTTAGCTTCGCATCTATTATTCTTACATCAAAATCCTAACCTGACTTATTTACAAGAGTGCCTATTTATACATCGTACTATTACAAAACCATGGACTTAAACCATGGGCACCTAGAACCCTAAACCCTAGACTTAAACCATGGGTTATTACAAAAAGAGGGCTTTGACTCAACCCCGACACCCCTAAGACTACTTTGAATCGTAACTCCGCTTACAAACACTCATAACCCCACGGAGTTACCTAACTTAAGGACTGTTGAGGTGCGCTTCCCAACATATATTCTTTATGTTAGATGAAAACCCCGTCAGAAACCTGATTTTTCTGATAACCTCTTTTACAATATTTCTCTGTTGCTCCGTCAAGCACCAAGGAAGACTAATATTCTATTGATGGACATCACCATTAGAATTAATGATCACACTTTGCAATGCATGATTAGATTCTTGGATTTCACTACAAATCTTTCCAACTTTTTCTTTGTCAGTCCTTCCATCTAATATTCACCATAACAATTCTGTTATGTTCTTCTCGATATGCATTGTATCAAATAAATGAACTATTTGTAGGTTCTCGTAGTATGGCAACCTACTGAATTGCATCGGGTAAATTTTCATTCCTCGCGGAAGCCCATTTCTGCCTTAACAACATTCATGAAACATCAAAAAAATCAAATTAACACTAATTAATCAATATAGGTACATACCGCGCTGAACATAATTCACTAAAAAAAAAAATTTATATAATATATGATACAAGTTGAATGTGATTGTCATTTATGTCAAAGGAGTTCAATGAATGACAAAAGGATAACCAAAGACATGATGGCAGGGTAAACTCAGTGAAAGAAAAAGGAATGAAAATGGAAGTAATGACATGGAAAGTATGATGATGTGGCATGTATGGTGAGGTTGGAAAGACACATAATGGTGTTTTGGTGCTATTAGGAAGTCAGTGTTGTATTCTGACATCATTCTGGAAAAACATGGCAAATTTGTGAAACTTTGGAAATTGACCATTGTATGTCAACCTGAAAGTATGGCAGATAGCCATTTCAACAATGAACAAATCCATGCCAATTGATGAACCTATTGAAATACACCCAATATCTAGCCGGCATTTTAAAGTGGTCTTCCAAACTGCTTATTGACACTCAGACAAATCTCTTCAAACCCTAAGTCACCAAGGTGATTTTATGTTTTTCATCAAATGTGGAGAGTGAGACATCCAAAATGTGAGGAACATCATACTAACTCAAGCATGCCAATATTGTCTCCTGCCACCTCATCATCTAACCTTGGTGGGCAGTTTACTGGGATAGTGCAAATGAAGGTGAGAGGCACTTTTGGCAGATTGATATCTTCCTCAGAGTCTCTTTGGGAAATATGAAACCATGTTTGGATGCAAAAACCAACATAACAAAGCCTATCACTTTCAGATAATTTTTCTCATCATCTTATGAGAGGTGGCATGCATTTCCTTGAGGCCACTTAGGCATATTTTACCAATAATTCCATACTTCGACAATTTGTCCAAAACCTAAGGTGGATTTTTCATTTCACCCAAAACATGAACTAATGCTACTAAATGGTGTATTACACCATACTGAGCACACATATGCTATTTTCACTCTCGACCAAATCTTCATCTGCCACTAGGCAGGAAGTTTACTGAACTTTGGTGTAAGATGGCCTAAAACCCTGTTTTGGCAGATTCATATCTTCTTTCTCAAGAATTATCAAACCAATGTTAGAACATGGTCAAGTAGACAAAACATACACCTACAGGATGACAAGGTGGTACGGTTATTTTCCTCAACCCACAAATTATGGCAGGCATTTCCCTAGAGAAATTCTGACTAATTTGACCAAATATCCTTCTTTTGGGAGACCTGTATCTTCTTCTTCAAGGAGTTTTTCTGAGAATCGGGGCCATGGTTAGATAGATACTTCAATAAACTATGGGATGGAATTTCATGGCAGGCATTTTCTTATTCTTATGAATTATGGTGTTCATTTTCATAAGGCAACTTCTTTGGGGAATTTTTTCAACACTTAGTCAAAATCCCCAAATAACCATACCGTTACCAACTACTACCAGAATGTAACAATAACATCATGAGACATTAGGACACCAACATGTTTTTTTCAACCTCGTCACACATGCCATATCAACACTTCTTTTGTCATTAATGACCACCTTTGACATCAATGACAACCATACTCAACAATGTCCAACAATACATAAATAATTTGGCATACCTTGACAATTTATATTATATTGCAAATTCCATAGGTGAGGTGTCATTCTTCGTGGTTTTTTTCCATCCTCTTCTTTACCATTGAATTTTGCTTTGTCTGTAGTTTGATAACTATTATTCTTAGGGAGAAAGTGCCTATACTCATCAAACACTTCCTTTGCCAAACTCCTTGAATGACAATATTTTAGCCTGGGACCGCAAGATGGACATGCAAATTTACCCTTTGTTTGAAGACCTACAAGATATATGAATTAGTGTAGCGAATTAGAATTACCATTTAAAATAATGCATGATATTTTCAATAGATATATATAATTCTAAAGAAAAAAAGAAAGTAACAATATACCACACAAATGTGTTAACCTGGGAGCATCATGAATTTTCCATCCAAGTATTCCATGGAATTGAAATCATCTTTGCCCTATTGGTCTAGAGATGTCATACATAGTGACGCCGACCCATAACTTCAACAACTCATTGATAAGAGGCTCAATATATACGTTCATATATTTAACCTGGTACTTACCTAATTGGTCTAACATACATGATTAATTATATTTAGTTATATGTCGTTATATATAAAAGACATAATTATCATGCATGAAACAAAGAAATGAAATATTTAGTGATCAAAATTTCAAGTAAAAAAAACAAATTAATTAAATACCTGGAACAATCATTGCCAACATTGTGTGCTCTCTCTTGACCGAAATCCAAGGAGGAAGGTTATTGTTTATAACAAAAACAAGCCACACTGAGTAGGTATAACGAAGCTCTCCAAATGGATTGACACCATCAGCTGCCAATGAAAGTTTAACATTACAAGGTTCTTCTTTGAAAATTGGCCACTTTTCTTCGATGCACCTAAATGTAGACCCATCTGCAGGCATTCAAACAACATCATCTTGAATTCTATTCTTTGCATGGAAATCCATAAACTATGCTATACTTTGACACCTGAACAACCGCTGGAGACGTGGAATTATCATAATATAGCGAAGAACTTTGTGAGGCACCTTTTTTGTCACTTTATTGGTTCGATACCTACTTGTTTGGCATTGTGGGCATTCATTTTCTAATACATATTGTCCATAGTATATGATATGATCATTAGGACATGCATCAATAGCTTGATACTCCATTCCAAATTCTTTCATAATCACATATATCTCTCGATATGTGCGTGGTAAAATATTTGACATTGGTAATAGAAATTCACCTAACAATCTACAAAATTCAAAAGAATAAGTCAATGTAAACAATATTAATCACCAATATCACATCGATACTTTACAAATTAGATAACAATAGCAATATAGGAAAAAAGGAAACCCTTTATGTACATGTGAACATACAAACATAAATAATTAACAAATTACATACCTTAGTATCTGTGTGAGACAGGTGTTTGATAAACCATTCAAAACCTTCAAGTTCACTAACAACAATATAGCAGATAGAAGATTTGTTTTGAGCCTTCATAAAGAGGTTGGCATTCCTTCTTGAGTAGAGGATCAACATCATGACTATCATCCTGGTTCTCCTCATCCATTGGATAAAATGTGTCTTGGATCAATCTATTTATCTCATCTTCCTGATTTGAATCATTAATGTTATCTCCATCCATATCATCATTAAGAACTTGATCAGCTTCAATATTATGATCTAGATATTTGTCACCCTGTAAATGAGTATTTCTGCCAGTACTTGGAAAATAACTCTCTGGAAGGGGACATTTTTGGGGCATTGTCTATATATTTACAAACAACGTAGTAAAATTAGTGTGTATAGAACATATAATAAAATGATAAGACATTTTATTGAAATTCATGACATGATGACTATTACATGTTAGTTTTTCAACATTAAGCTAGCATTATGTTAGGATCTTTACTGAGAGAATAACAAGTACAACAATCAAACACAAGAGACAATGAACATAGTGTTTTTGATTGGGGAAACCATAAATGGAGAAAACCCCGCAACTTCCTCAGAGATAGAATCAGCACCAAAACAGTAAAAGCCCCAAAAACAGTAAGTGATCTCCCAACAGCAGTAATCTTCTTCTTGACTAGCCCCAGTGTCTTCTCCTTCCTCAACTATGCGCTACACTTGAGTGAGTGAGTGATGTGTGTGATAAATAGAGAGGCTCACTCTCTATTTATATTCTTTTGTTCACTTGAAGTGCATTCCAACATGTCGGCCTCACTTAACAATTGCTTACTAGAGCCGACATCTCTAGGAGTGTCTAATAACCCTAGTGCCCCGGAACTGCGGGGACTTTAACTCTTACATAATCGGAGAGTTTCCCACTATGACTTGACATGACTTGTTTACATTATTGATCCTCCCGATCGAAACATCAGGGCATGACAACATGACTCAAATACATCATAGATACATCCCGGAATAAATATCGGGTTACAATACATAAGATACATAGATGAATACATTCTGAAGTTACAAATACATCAAAATTACAGAGAATACATTAAAAAGTGAATAACCTCTTACCAAGGGACGATATTCATAAACCCCTTCGACATGCCCCTTCTCCCTACAATGTCTTTCAACTCTCGTTCTTAAAATTCTTCTTCTTTGCAAGCCCCTGCAATCAGAGAAAGGGAAATAACATTTTTCATCTCCCCTCACCTCTAATGCCACTCTAAACTGAGCAAGCTTCCTTGCATTTTCATTCATAGTGAAAAATCCTTATAGTGACAAGTAATTGTCTTACCTACACCATACCAAACAGTAGCTTGTCAAATACATTAGATATAAGTATATTTCTAAATGTAGTATATTATATACCAATTTCTATAAATAAAAACATGAAGACTATGATGAATAGGATTGTCATTGATGACAACATTAATGACAATCATTTTGGAAAAATATGGTAATTTGGTGAAAAACAGGAAAATGACTGTGTTGGAAAACTGGCTCAGGAAGCCCTAAGAAAATTCCCGCCACAAATTGTGTGTTGAAGAAAATGCCCGTGCCATATGGGGGTCTTGTAGATTGATATTTAGCCTACCTGACCATGTATTCAGATTGTCTTGGAATTATCTGAGGAAGAAGTTATGAACCTGCAAAATAGTGTTTTAGGCAGATTGGACCAGACTAAGAAAATTGTCCCAGTGTTGAAAAAACTGGCTCATGTGGCCTTGGGAAAATGCCCGCCATACCTTATAGGTGTATGATAAAAATTATCTGAATCTATCATCCTACAGCTTGTTGAAGAGGATATCTCACCATGGTCTCAGTTAACAAAGAAGATGTTTTATGACAAAGATAATGGTCTGCCAAAACAGAGTTTCAACATGTTTTGCTCTATTCCAGTACTGGAAAAACTGCCTCAGTTGCCTCAGGGAAATGCTCGCCCTATCTCATAGGATGATGAGAAAAATAATATGAAAGTGTTAGGCTATAGCTTATGGATGGGTGCATCTAATCATGGCCTCAGTTATCGTTTGGAGTGTTTTATGACAAAGATATAAATCTGCCAAATGTAAAAAAAATATTATTTTGCATTTTAAAAACACAAGAAATTTGGTTGTGTTAGATTCAAGAAATTGAGAAGGCATTTTGAAATGCCCGCAAGGAGGGGTTATTTTGATGATAAAATTCATCAGGTAGCATAGGCATGTTCCTTGGTGAATGGACTATCCATCCATACCTTCAGGTTGTATTATCATGGTCTCATATGCAAAATATCAATCTACCAAAAATAGGAAAAATAATATTTTGCATAGTGAGAACAAAATAAATTTGGCCAAGTGTTAAAAACAAGAATTTGAGAGGTCAGTTGGAAATGCCCTCCAAGGGATATATTTGTGCAAGTAAATTTACCAAATGTCATGGATCCATTATTTGGTAAGTTGTCCATCTGCTCATGACTTCAGTCCTCCATAGAGTGTTCACACATGTGAAATAGGAGTCTGCCAAAATGGGAAGAAATATGTTTTGATGTTCAAAAGAGGTTGAGAAGCTATTTTGAAATGCTTGCCAGAGGTTGTGTGTGTGTCAACAGATTTATCTTGTGATATGGTCTTGCTCATTGTTGAAATGGCTATCTAGCCATGCTTGTAGGTTTCCTTATGGCGATCACATGAGGAAGAAATCAATCTGCCAAACTAGAAGAAAAATTGTTTTTATAAGTTAAAAACAATTTTGTCGAAGTGTTGAATTAAACAGTTTGGAAACCTATATGCTGATGTGGACAGTACCGAAGATAAGATACTAATGATATATGGACAGAGTTGAGATAGGGATGTAGTATGTTGTGTGTTGAATGACTTGCTAAGTACAGAATGAAGACTTGCTGATTGGTATTTTTGATGTGTGTGCCTGTGACAAACTTTGGAAGAGTGTGATGTATCAATTATAATTTGTAATCTGAAATTTGTATAGGGAGGTTGGGTGGAGTTGGGGAAATACTTATTGGTATTTTGACAATTTGAAGCTTGTTTGGATGTTGTAGCATCCCAGTTAGTTGTAGCTGACTTAACCATTCTGGTGGGTGGTGCCATCTTATGGGTTGTAGCCCATATTGGAGATTGAAGTCTCCACTTATATAAAGATTACAAAACTATATCTTGTGTCCCTTGTGCAATGTCTTGATAGTGATGTGTTTAATTGATGAATGACATGTGCCTAGTTGATATTGTTCTTTGATAAATATGTTGTTGAAGCAATTGTGAAATAATGATATAAGATTGGTAGAAAAAGTTGAAATTGAGTTGAAGCCTTAGCTCACTGATTCACCTCCCCCTCTCTCAATGAGAATTTTGTATAACAGACTGAAGTTTTCATTGATTCCAACAAGTGTTGTGCAGTGGCCTTTGATTTACTCACAAGGAGACCTTCATAGTTTGGGCATTGGAACACTAGGTGGCCCAAATGGTCCAAATAAAAGTTGTCCTTCTACTGTGGAAAGCAATTAACACTGTGTCAATGAACAATAGCTTAGTGGAGCATTGGGTCTATAAAAAATATGAATTGGCTAGATTCGTTGTTGACTGGACCCTCTTGTTGCAATTACTCTGGTTTAAATAAAAGGATGGAGTTGTAGGGTTGTTAAATTGGTTCCTAAGGTACATGACTCAAAGAATACAACTGTTATTTTGAGCCTCAATGTTAGTTTGTATCCCCCAAAAAAGGATGCATGCTTACCTTTTATGAATTTATGGCCATATGATTATTGCAGAGTATGATTGATCTCTCTGTTTTTGGATATGGTTGATAAATAAATCTAGGTTCAATCCTTTCTCAATCAATCGCAACTATATCAAATGTGTCGAAAATGCATGAGTCAGGCGGTACAATGGACGGACGATTCCATGCACATTCTCACATTACACTTTCAATTATGGAAGGATTGAGTTTTTATCCTGGAGACTCCAGAGACACTTTGTGTGCTTCTCAGAGAGGGATTGGGAGGCAGCTGATGTAGCTTGTTGATCGAAAGGGTACCCCTTCACCCAGACCCAACAGATTTGTAACACAAAATAAAATTTTAAATCTGAGTAGAGTTATGAAGCTTCAGCAAAAAGAGAAGCCTTCTCTAACTCGAAAAGGATAATTATTAATGCCATTACAACTTGACCCGCGCATAGATAGCCAAGAGCTATTAATGCCATTAATTACAACTTGACCCACGCGTAAACAGCCTTTGAAAGCTAGCATTGGTTTTGTGGTTGTGCAAAGATAGCCAAATATCGTCGATATAGAGACGAAAGTTCATTGAAAATTAAAAACGTCGTTATTGCCACAGTTTTTCCGCCATGATAAAAAAAATGAAGTATTAATCCACGAATGTTCAAAACGTGGAAGTATTTCATGGAAAAATCCGCCCCAATGTATTAGTGTAAGTATACTACTTATGAATATATCATCTTCATTTTATATCCTACCATTTGAATGCCATCTATGATTATTGGTCTAACAGCTGATACCATCCAACATAATCTTTAGCATGCATCTTGTCCATAATGTAGATAAATTCTATGGTAATGCATGCCACCATCTCTATAGACATTGCTTGTACAACAGAGGTCCAAGCATCCCATAAACTAGGGCCCAACATACCCATAACCATAACATAATAATTTCCTTGACAACCCTTGTGTCCCTTGTATTGCACAAAGGGAACACCATTACTACCTTCCAGAATCCGCATAAATTCTCCATTCCACATAAAGGCCATAGTTACAACCTTTACTTGTTCTATGTTCAAATTTTAAAGAAACCTCTATGGTCTGTTAAATAGAACCAGAAACACAATGATCCACATAAAATTGTCCAAATCCACCTTATTTAGTTTCCTTTCAATCTTATACACAATATATCCTTCTATACTCACCTTCTTAGTCAGAGGTGTAGTGTTGGCCTCATCCTCATCAGCGGCCACCTCATCGACACTTTTTAAAGAACTTTCATCATGCATTTCAATAGCTACAAGATTATCATGAAAAGGTGAATCTAACACCAACTAAATCTCTTTTCCTCCTTCGTCATTGACAAGAACTTAGCTGAAGTAATCCTCTTCCTCTTCATATTCAAAGATTCTTTCAAAACAAAGTATCATTAAAAATTCCATTTAAAAAAAATATTTACCAAGATGTTCAATTCAACAACAAGAAACAAGCGACTTCAAATGGGGGATTTACTTTAGTAATTTCCTCCTTCCCTAGCATAGCGACACTCAACGATTTTTGTGGCAGATCCAACTAGCCACAATATTCTCATGACAGCTTTCAAATGCAGCTCTTTGCACACAATGATTTACAGCCGAACGGGAGGCAGATTGATTTCCAATCGTGATAGGTTGAGACCGAACTGATGGTGACATTGATGTTGTTGATGTCTATGAATATAAAGATAGGGTTCTTGCACCTTTGGTGCAAGATTGGAACTTTTCTTCATTTTGAATTTGTCGCTTTTGCTTTCCTCTGGCCTTTCTGTTCTGAAACCAGTCGAACACATTGACATCCTCAACGTGTCAAATTCTTCTAGCTGACCTCTGATTCTTTTTATTTCTTTTGTTCTCTGGGAGGGTTCACCATGCCATAATTGAATAGAGCTTCTAGGATCTGGATCTTATCTGGTTTTGGATGCCATCTTCTCTTTGCAACAGACATGGTCATCTCCCTCTTCGGTACATAATTATGTGATAATGCACCATTTGTATCGAAAATAATTTTAGTAAACCTACTCTAGAAATATATTCGGATATATATAATGATATTACCAATTATGTTCTCAAATCACATCAAAACGTAATTGAAATAATACAATTACTTGTTCACTTTCCCACCTCAAAATTTAAAACATTTTATTTTCCTCTAATCCTTTTAGCACCCAGAATCGCACCCAAGGTTGCAGGAAGGCGGATCCTAACGTAACAGTAGAACCACTTTAGAAAAGGGAGTTGGCTTCTCTGATTTAAGAGAGGGATCTCTCGCAAATACATAACAAAGCGAGATTTATATTGTCACAAGGTAAGTATCAAACATTGGTGGTTGGAAACAAAACAAATATCTATCGGGCTATGGAGTCAAAAAATACAAAGAGACAGAGCAGTTCGCATAGGAAAACACTTACAAGATCGAGATAGTCCTTCGATTACTATCGCTGTATTTAGGGTCTGGTGAAAAAGTAGAACGATGACAGTCCACTAGCGTGGAGCATCGCTAGGATGAATTCTAGGCCAGTTTTGGAAGAAATAGATTTGGCGCATATCGCAAACAATGGCAAGAGAATATGAATATGAATTCCGAGTCATTATACACTAAGTATACGACATGAAGAAGACAGAATGTAAAAAGAGATTTCTGGAAACACATGCACATAAGAAAAGAATCACAGACTGTAATTTCAGAAACACACAACAATTATTGAAATGGGTATAACCAGCATTTGGCTCTGTATATTACTTCAAGGTATCGTAGACACTATAGTCTTACAATTTTGAAAATTGATTAACCAACCGCTTCTCCCTCGGCGGGGAGATTTTTATAGCATTTCAGACCCCCAAGGCTAATCCTCGAAATAGGGAGAGAAACAGTTTACAGTCATAATCAAAATACTAACTAACTAAAAAGTGGCACCTATGCCACGATTTACATATGTTAAACAAACATCATGGAGCAAATGTGCGTGCTTGGTTTGGACGACAGCGTGACGCTTATGGTTCTGATATCGCTAGCCTTAAAAATGAAGTCTCAGGATGTTTTTGGGTGGCTCATTACTAGCTAGGATTGAACCATTTGTGTCTGTCGAGTCATAAACATGTTTTCCTCCTTTCCCTTTTTGTTTATTCTGTGCTCAAAGACACCTTTGTGCATGGGCTCAAAGCCGACCAGAAGTTTTGTGTCCCTTCCATGCTCAACTCACCTCACAACTCTCCCCTTTCGTGGTAACATTGTTATACGAAGGGACTTGAAGACAGTCCGCATTTCTTCTGGCAGTAACAAGCCTCTGCAGTGGCTTGTCATTCTTGTACTCCTCACCTCCCATGAGGAGGGTTCTCCCGCAGGCAATACGGTGGGGTGTGTCTTTGACCTCCTCACCACCTCAGAAAAAGTGCATCATCACTGAAGAAATCCCCCAAGTTTATCGGCTCCTTGGGAACTTGCATTGGAATGTCATTGACGATCACAGTTATTACAGAGTTATCGATACTGATCGAGTTCTCCCGCACGCCTCTAGCAAACCAAGATTAATATTAGTAATTGACAAGAGAACCACTTTATATGATGGAAGCTTGAAGTTAAAGACATATTGCTTATGTACCTTCATTCAAAATTCCTCTTCTTTCTGTTGCTCCTCCTGCTCCTATGGGTTGAATGTTACTGTACTAAGTAGAACTCATCTTTTGGTTCACCTGCTGATTGCAATGGTGCCCGAAAAATGAAGAAATTACCGGCCCAGCAGAAGAAGAGGGGGCTTGATTCACAATGGTGACAGGATGATACTGAACTGATGTTGACGTTGATGTTGTTGATGTCAATGAAGATGAATATAGGTGCGAGATTCATAATTTTCAGCATTTTGAAGTTGTCGCTTTTGCTTGACTCTGGCCTTTCTGTTCTAAAACTAATAGAACACATTGACATCCTCAACATGCCCGAATTCTTCTAGCTGACCTATGATTCTTTTTATTTCTTCTCTCGGAGCGTTCACCATGCCAGAGTTGAATATAGCTTCCAGGATCTGGATCTGATATGGTTTTGGATTCCATCTTGTCTTTGCAACAGCCACGGTCCTCTCCCTCTCCTTATCTATCTATCCTTATCAATATGAACACAGAGAAAGCGTTGTTTTTTCACATGTAAAGATGACTGAGATAGGATTATATCTAGGTATTTATATATAACTCGTAATGAAATAGCATTATATCTACACAATATCTGAACAAGCTTGATTCAGTTTGCACTTGCGCGAGAAAGGTATTGCTCACCTCCTGGTTATAGCGATCTCATCGCTGAAGAATTTGAAGTTTCAGGCGATGTTGAGGACTTCGATTTCATGAACATATTGGGCCAATGCTTTTTGGAATTCATACTGTGCGAATTTCCAGCAAACCCCTCCTCCTCTGGAGCTCCTTCAATGTATAGATTCAATCTAAACAAGAAACGGCAATGGCATATGTGTGAATTCATAAAGCACCTAGAAATTCCATGACCAAGTACAGCTCGAATCGAAGATATCGACGTGGGATGGATAGATGCAAACTAATGGTCAAATCATTTCATGGTCAAGTTAGTTACAATAACGCTTTGAATGGTTTAAAATTCAAATTACAATATGGTCGTCTCTTAACTAGAATCCAAAGTACTCTCTATCACGTTATTGTGTCATTTTTTAACTTTCAACATGTTATATTAAATGTATAACCGAGATATCATTCTCATTATGTATATTTTTTTATATTTGTACTACTCATGGATGCTCTCAAATCACTAGTCCAAATTTAGATCACTAGTCTAAGCCTAGAATTAGGCCAAGCCTATATTACACTTTTAGTTTAATGGTAAAAATACATAATGCTCAAAAGAGTAGGGCAAAAAAATATTAAGATGTCTAAAAAAATATTAACTCTTATAGTTAGAGCATCTAAATTACTTGTGGTTTTCATCATGGACTTGGGAAGGATTCGAAATTGTTGGCCGATATGTTTTTATAAGTAATTCAAGTGACAAGCTTCTCTAAAAAAACTCAAAGAAAATGACAGCCGAATATCTTTTTTTAGTTAGTTTATGTGGGTTTTAAAACTTAAGGAAAATGACAACCCAATATCTTTTTTTAAGTTAGTTTATATGGGTTTTTTTGTTTTTGAGTAAACGTTATGGGAGATGGACAATTAGGAACAAGAGAAATAGAAGAGCATGGGGATTAACTTTGGAGATGTGGGAGATATGAAGAGGACATAGTACGCGTCAATCTTTAATGATTGAAAGGGTGGAATATAATAATGCATTGACTTGGTTAGTGGATCAAGCTTGTTGTTTTCATCCATTTTAATCATCTTGTCAAGGTCAATGTTAGCAGCTCATTTTTGTATAAGCATTAGAGGAAACTTGGGGTCTAAAATGGATGTTATAAGAAAACAAGTCATTGAAGCATTGGATTTCAAGAACGAGTAGAATTTGAATAAAATGAGTCAACCAAAATGATTGACTTGACATATTTGTCATAAAAAACAACTTTTTGTTTTCCTATTTTCAATTTATCTCCCTGTGGTTTTACTCAAATTTCGAGCGGGAAATTAACTCATTGGATGCAAAATTCAATTCTTCATCCAACGAGTACCCACACTTTCTGCATCCAATGAGTACCCACAGTGCATACTTTTGATGAATCCCGCCCCACGAAAAAATGAGAAATATATTAATAAAAATGTGTTACTTGAAAGTATTAAAAAATGTGGGATAGAAATCCCAATTTATTCCTTTTATTCTTTCCCTTACACTATTTTTTCCATAGTTTTTAATAGCTTCATGATAAATTGATATTTTTTCTCTTAAATGACACATTTCATGTATTTTCAACCACTTGAAATTTGTGGTTTTGGTTTCTTAGTTGATCATTGGCAACTTCAATCACTTTAGCTACCCCTTGTTGGGCTTTGTCAATAACCACTTGCATCTTTCTTATAGGAATGTGGAAGTCAGACTATGAGATTTTTTCTCTCTTTAGCAAGGCAAATTTTAGGGACGAGATTTAGCACTTTGCATTTTTTAATCCTTATTTTGCCCAATTTTTACAGGGTACAATTTTTTCCCTCTAAAAATCGCTAGATTTTATATAAACTATATAAAATCCCTAGCATTTGAAATATTTGTAGAAAATTATGGCCAAATATTTTATAGTTGACATTTTAAGAATTGGTAAGATTCACCAATGTTTCTATACTTTTAAATAAGCATGGATCCTTAAAATTATCCATGCTCTTTAGTGTTCCATTTCAGTTTTCATGTTGTGTGCAAATCTAGTACATGCTTTTGGTCGTTACCTTTAAGGTTGTTGAATATTATGTTAACATATGACCCCTAATGTGTGAGGTTCGAAGCAAAGGTGAATTCGAAAATACATTATCTAACATAATCGATAATTGACGATGAAGGGAAAAGGAGGAGAACCATGGACATAAGAGTTGGAAGGAACCTACAAAAGAAATAAGGTAGCTCCCCATATATATGACAACTTCTTGAGGCGGGTATACCCATGATAAGTGTCAAACAAGCATGGCCATGAACAACATACATTCATGTCAAAGGTGCTTCTAAGAAAATAAACATCTAATATGATAAGTGAGATATATCAAGGTATTAATGGTATTTTAACATGATAGTTTAATCTTGCGCAACTCAGTCAGTGCACCAATGAGTGATTGTCGTGTCCTCTCCCGTCCACTAGAGAGAGCACCAGGGATGATTTTAAGGAACCATACTTATTTAAAAGTGTATAAATGTTGGTGAATCTTACCAATTCTTAAAACACCATCTATAAAATGTCTGTTGATATTTTTCAAAAAATATTTTAATTTCCAAGTATTTTATATCATTTATATAATAATTTGGCGATTTTTAGGGTGAAAAAAGTTTACCCCATCAAAATTGGGTGAAACAGGGCTTCAAAAAATGCAAAATGGTGAATCGTTTTTGGAGAAAAACCCCTGAAATAGCCCATGGACTAAATTTCTCCCCTAAAAGTATCCTTGGAGAGCGTGACCATAGTACTACCTAATTCATGTAGGAGAATCTAGCTTGAAGTTCACTCTATTCAAGTCTGTGTATAAATTCTCTAACTTCTCGATAGCAAAGAAATTGATCTTGTCAGTGATTAATTCGACGATCTACGAAAAAAAAGATATCAGAGGAGATCGAATGACGGAGAAAGATCGCGATGGAAATAGATGGTCACAATATGTTCTGCATCTAGAAACTAATCAACACCTGAGAATCAACCCGCAAGAATCAACGGTGTGGAAAGCTTGTGTTTGCAGAATCAAGCAAATATGGAATTTGTGATCCCGCATCCCGCATGCGGAATAGACCGTTGTAGATATAATTAGTTGCAAAAATAAATATTGTGAAGCCACATCCAACATCCCACAAGTTTCGGAAGGAGATCTGCGGGGAATAGAATTCATAAAAGGATGTTCCCGCATCCTGGATCTCGCATCCTACAAGATGCAGAAAGAAGATTTCTATAAGGAAATTCAACCTATTAGCAGAAGTCTTGGATATATTTGGTCATTCAAGCCATCACCAATCTGGGAAATCTAAGCCCCATAACGTAATTTAAAAATGCATTGAAAGAAAACATACACAGATGCATACAATTGAAATTATACAACGGAAGCAATTCATTCATTCAACACATTAAACATGTTCATCATATTTCATCAAGCAAATGCAAATGCAAAGATTAACACAAAGATACTTATATTTGAAAGAAGTTTGTCCTGTAACCATCTATGTCGCTGCAATGTTCCACTCAATCATAGGCCAGTGTCCTCATCAATCTCTTAGTAACACTGCTACCCCCGAGCTGGGCATGATTCCCACAAGGAATAACGGAACACTAATAGACTCACACATAGCCAAGGATACAACAAAAATCTCATCCAAACCAACACAGTTGGGTTTACAAACTATTCAACCAAGGATTACACACAAATCCAAGTGCACAACAAGACACAACCAAGCCAAGATCCAATTGGGTTAATAGGATACCATCCAAGCCAATCTCTCTTGGGTTAACAAGATGCTAAGGGAGTGGACAGGTAGAAACGCTAAGTTAGTGGTTGATTCAAAAGCTAGGGACACCTACACAAGATCTATCTGACATGGTATCCACAATAACTACACCCCAACACAAGGAAGCATCCCCTTCTCTGCTCCACAATCCCTCAGGCTATTCCTTCCCTTCCAATGCTCTTTAGGGCCATGAAGTGGAGATTTACCAACCACTCTCATATTTTCATGAGGTTCCTCTCTGCACTAGGTTAACAAGCCCATTCCTCTCCACCCCTAAGTCTTGCATACAAATCAGACCCAAACCAGGGTGCACATCATAATAGCCATAAGGTAAAACATAGTAAACAGGATCCAATCACTCTGTAACAAAGAAGACCACTACGAAAAGACCTTCCACGACCTAGGTAAATCAGACCACCATTCAAAACAATGAACTGATGCTCAACAGAACTGGGGAGAGCTAGGAGGAGCACTCTTTCATAAAATCGAGTGATCTCCACCTCCCAATCGCTCAACAAAACAACAAATCGCTCAACCCCTAAAGTTCACGACTGTTGGATAAGGGTAAACGGTTTGGAACAAATAAAATAGAGTAAATACAAGGTTCTTCTTGCATGTTTGGATGAACCATGATGATGAGCATACACAACATAGTGAATGAACAGAATGAATAGTGTAGCCTTGAACAATGGTTGACTCAGCACACATCCCCATGATTAATTGCTTCAGAAGCAAGAACGCGAATCACCAATCTACAGAATTTTAGGATTGGTAAAATAAGCAATTAGGCTTCCACGCCCTGCTCTGACCAAGGCGTTAACCACCTCAAACAACCCCTAGAAGAATTGAATGACAGAGGAAAAATAGGTGGCTGAAGGTTCATGGGTTTCCCATCGACATCTGGTCTCACCCTATTGGCTCAGGAGTTTCGCTAACTCCCCTTCATTATTCCTTGTGAAATCATGCCCCCATATATTTGACATTGTGGCGCATATCTAGTTGTGGTATTTTTATTAATTTTCATTTTACATGATGTCTCAAACATATCATTCCTTGCTAGAACATAAACCATCGACATTGATTTTAATCACTAATACATCAAATACTAAATCCATGGTGGGGCATTTTCCTTTAGCTCCACACCATGATTTAATACAATATCTACATCATATGCAATTTAATACCGTGGGGTCAAAACTGGGGTGTTACATTCCCCTCCCCCTTCAATAGCACTGTCCTCAGTGCTTTAGAAAAATTTAACAATTGCTACATTGGCACCACCCTCAGTGCTCTACAAAATTGAACCAAAAATGGATGTTCTAGTCGCATGGAATCTTCCATCTTCCATGTAGCCTCTTTAGGAATACAGTGCTTTCTCTGCACCTTTATCTGTCCAATGGCACAATTTGGAACTCTTCCAAGTCCTTGCTTTCATGCATTGGCACACACCACGGGATCTTTTCCTGGCCTTGGAAAATCCTTCTCCTCATCTTGGAACATTTCCAGTGTCTTTGGCAACCAGTAATACCTATGCTCAAGCCCTAAGCAATGAGTCAATTTCCATGTCAGTATTCACAAGATTTTCCGAAATCATAGATGAATCACATGCACATGTATATTGATATAAAATCAACAAAATTTTTCCAAGTGAACCAAATACTCATTTGCATAAGTATCTTCTTTTGGTTCCACATGTAACCGACTTGGCCTTATACAACCATGACACTCAAAACCCTGCCCCACCCCACACTTGGGTGTGCATTAAACTTTAAATGGTAGCCAAAATTTATACAAGCCTCAGATCACCTAAAAATACCTCTTGACCAAGGTCTGAGAGCTTCATTCTTGAGCACAACGCCTCTTCAGGTGCTTCAATAGAAGTTATATTCAAGAACCTGCACCTCCTCTAGGTGTTTACAAAGTTCACATGCTTCCTTTCTAAACACCACAATGAATTTAATTCTTATGTTAGATTCATTTCTATAGGATGCAATCTATAACTAGATTTTCAAAACCATGGCTGCATCATATGCTCATGTGTATTTAAAGAAAATTAATAACAACAAAAGTTTGATAAGTAAACCAAATACTTATATGTATAACATCTCTCAACCGAGATCTTATCAACCCCACTTCAAAACCTATCACCTCCTTCGGTGCTCAATGGAAGCTCTATTTGACGGTCCTAGAACCTCTTCCAATTTCTCACTAGTGCTCAAGTGCTTCCTTTCTAGTAGCCATAATAGAGTAATTCATATGTCAGATTCATTTTTGCAAGATTTGGTTCTTAACAAGATTTTCAAAATCTTAGCAGAATCATTATGTGCATGCATAATTACAAAAAATCAACCAGGATTTTCCAAGTAATCCAATACTTATCTATATAGCATCTCTCAACCGAGATCCAACCAGCCCCTCTCCATATCCCAAAACCTCTCTGGGTGCTAAATAACAGCTCTAGATTAAGGGTCCAACACCTCCTCCAAGTGCTTGACAATGCTCAGGCGCTTACTTTCCAGACATCACAATACCTGGGGGTTATTCTCTTCACAGATCGCCCACTCTTATGACATCCCCCTTATGGCATGAATGTGTGCAGAGAGAAGTCTAACTGGATACCTTACACCCTAGGATTCCCCAGTGATGCATACTGATGCCTAGCTGGCAGGGGGGAAGAAGCAATGTACCCAAGTACATCCTTCTAGAGGAGCCATGTACTCCCTGTACATGTTTTCATCATCTCACCTGTGTTACATATAGACATGCAATTTACATCAGATATCACTATAAAATTTCAATCATAGGTTCCCAAACCTATTCCAAACACATCCCTTCGAGAATCTATGTACACCATGTACATCCTTCCTAGGAGCCATGTACATCCAATACATATTTTCATCGTCTCACCTGTGTTACATACAAGGATGCAGTTTATATGAGATTTCATCATAAAAATAATTGTAATCATAGGTTTTCAAACCTATTCCAAAGATATCCCTCCAAGAATATATGTACACCCCGTACATCATTCTGAGGAGCCATGTACACACAGTACATCCTTCTGAGGAGTTATGTATCTCAAACACATCCTTTCGAGAAGATGTGTACTCCAAGGGTGTACTTTCACCATCTCACCTGTGTTACATACAAGTATGCAATTTACATGAGATGTCATAATAAAATTTTAGTCATAGATTTTCAAATCTATTTCATGCATACATGATTTTCCAAATATCAAGCGATCAATAACATTGATAGTCAAAAATAAAAATATGAATTCACAATTTTGCTTCCTGTAGAAAATAATATTTTTGCAACCATGAGGCCATCCTCATATTGTTTGGATTTTTCAAGTGGGATTACTCATCCCTTACTTACGCATGCTTCCCAAAACTTGGACATCCACATACAACATGTCATCTTGACACAATTTTAAATCATCCAAACACTCACAGTTAGCAATAGGAAACCTCAAACATCAACAATGCAAGACAAGCATATCCATGGTTAGCATAATTCAAAACCATCACAGGAGATCACAGTCTCCCATAATCAACATAAAAACTTGTAATCTAAAGTTTCAAAACCTTTTCTCAGTGGCATGATATCCTTCTCATGGCACATGGCAGCTCCCTGCCCTGGGTTTCATTGGGCACAACCATACCGCTCTACTCAAATCATTCTACTTGAGTCTTTAGGAAGTCCTCATATGTATGCTCATACACACAAGGGACATTCCCTCATGGAACTACAAGTTCACATGTAAGATTCCTCAACCCATCCCTAGATTCCACTTTACCTGCAGAATATCCTTCAATGAACTTCCTATAATACCTTGCAAGTCTCACAAAATATCTTACATCTGTTAACTTTCTTGGAGCAGGCCAACTAATCATGGCCTCAATCTGCTCAGGGTCCACAGATATTCCTTTATTTGAGATAATGTGAACCAATTAATGAATTATATCTTAATAGAAGTCACATTTTCTCAAACCTACATACAACTTAGGCTTCCCGAGCAATTTCAAAGTCAGCCTCAAATGTTTCACATGTTCTTCCTCATTCTCAGAATAAATACGAATGCCATCAAGGAAAACAAGAAAAACCTATCTAGATACTTATTGAAAACATTATTCATGAGGCACATGAATGTAGATGGTGCATTTGTGAACCCAAATATTACCACTACAACTCATTAGAACCATACCTTGCTATGAAGGTTGTCTTATGAACATCTTCATCCTTGACTCTTACCTGATGGTCACCAGACCCCAAGTCAATCTTGGAAAATACCTTTGATCCACTCACTTGATCAAAGAGGTCATCCTTTCTAGGAAAATGATGTTTGTTCCCTTCAATTACTTTGCTCAACTATCTGTGATCAATACACAACCATAGTGTATCATCTTTATTTTTCACAATTAGGAATGGTGCTCCCCAAGGAGACCCACTTTTCTTGACATACCTATTTTCCAACAACTCTTGCAGTTGCATATTTAGCTCTAGCATTTTTGGTGTACTCACCTTGTAGGGTGTCTTGGACACTGGTGCTTTACTTGACACAAGTTCAATTGTAAAATCGATGTCACTCTTTGGAGGAATCCCTCGAATTTCATTAGGAATAACATTCGCGAATTCCTGCAGCACATGAAATTCCTCCAATCTAGGAGTATCATACTCTGTTTCCTCCAAAACATGAACTGCATACACTCTGCAACCTTTCCCGTAGAACTTCTTGAGCTGCATTGCTAAAGACTTCCTTCCAGAGATCACTTTTGGAATTCCTTTCACAACCCTTAGGTTTCCTTCTTCATCCAATCACTCAAAAGTCTTGTTGTAACAATCTATATTTTCTCTATGTGCTTCCAACCAATCCATTCCAATGACATCATAGGATCTAAGTGGTAGAACACTCATATCTACATAGGTGACTATCCCATCCATGGCCAATGGGAATTTCCTTACCACCTCATTGATATTCTGCTTAGTTCTAGTGGCTAGTCGAACTAACCATGCTCTTCTATTCTTTGACTTCTTCAAAGTGCACATCTCAACAAGTCCGGGGGTGTTATAGTTGTGAGTCGATCTAGGGTCAATCAAAATAGAAATAGTTTGTTCAATAATGTCACCCTCAACTTCCACCACAACTGAGTTATGACCTTCCTGGTGGTCTTCTAACACTACACAAATTTTAGAAATGATCCCTGATTCTTGGCACACAATTTCAGCTTCTTGGGTTCTAGGGAATTGGCCCTCATTCCAATTCGCAAGTGGATAATTCATACGCATATGGGGTCCTTCACATCCACAACATTTGAGTGGTTCCTTTAGCTTTTCCCTCATCATTCTGGCCGGCTCAATCATAGCTTGTGATGGATTCCTTTGCTACTTCAGGAGGTGATGAGGCTTAAAACATTTATTCCTTGGGGTAAGCTTCTCATTCTACTCATGAGAACTTATCCTACTCCCTTCCATCTCTATTAACTAATGCCCATAGTTTATCTTCCTTTGAATATATTCCAAAATATGTAGCATGGTTGTAGTCAACTGGTTTTTCTCTACCAAAGCCTTGACCAACCTCTTATTTTCTTCTTTACAATCCTGCAACTCTTCCCTCGGGCTTCTTATGGTAGTTGCAGTATCTAGGGAACTCTCTTGTTCCCTCTTCCCAACAACTTCAGTTCCATGACCTTGGACATTGTATGCTGGCCTTACATACCCTTCCCCATGAGGACAACTCCAGCATAAAGGGGGTCCCCCACATCTCCAGCATTAGAGTGGCTTTCTGCTCTCTTGTGGATTTCTTAGCTTTTCCCCCATAGTATATTTCCCGTGTCCACAGGGATTTCGTGCATCATCCATGCTGTTAATTTTCTTGGCTCTGATCCTTCTTTGACCCTCTTGGTCAGACCAAGACCAATTTTTCAATATACATTATGAATCTGCAGAATGTGTTAACAACATCATTCATTGGTAAATCTCAGAAATTCAAACAATAACTTACCAATTGCTTCTTGCAGGAATGAAAGGTCAATGTTCCCTTCATCGGCTTGGCTGAGCTTAGAAATTTTGCTAATTAGCACTTCTTTTCGCTGTAGCTTCCTTTCTGCAATAATGACTGACTCAGGGGGACGACGGGGGTCAAGGGGGCTTGTAAATCTTCCATTTTCACGCAATCTAGTGCACACACACGATGCCATTTTTCATCTTTTGGGTGCCTGCAATCCTTGCTGAAAACTTGCTGAATTTCTATGAATATAGAGGTGGATTTCTCATGGCCCCTTTTAGGCCCAAAGATGCAACATGAGCTCTGATACCACACAGTCACATCCCCTCCCATCCACTAGAGAGAGAGTGCGACCATAGTACTACCTGATTGATGTAGGAGCATCCAACTCGAAGTTCACTCTATTCAAGTCTGTGTATAAATTCTCTAACTTACCGATAGCAGAGAAATTGATCCTATCAGTGATCAATTCGAAAATATACGAAAAAAATATCTCAAAGGAGATCGAACGGTGGAGAAATATCACGACGAAAATCGACGGTCACAATCTATTATGCATCTAGAAACAGATCAACAATTGAGAATCAACTCGTAAGAATCAACAGTACGGAAATATTGAGTTTGTAGAATTGGGTAAATATGGAAATTGCGATCCTGCATCCTGCATCCCACATGAGGAATAGACCGTTGCATATATAATTAGTTCAGAAATAAATATTGTGAAGCCACATCCTGCATCCCACAAGTTGCGGAAAGAAGAGTTCTGGAAGGATATATGTGGGGAATAGAACTCACAGAAGGACGTTCCCGCATCCCGCAAGTTGCGGAAAGAATATTTTTGTCAGGAAATTCAACCTGTTAGCAGAATTCTTGGATGTATTTGGTCATTTAGGCCATCACCAATCTGGGAAATCTAAGCCCCATAACGTAATTTTAAAATGCATTGAAATAAAACATACACAGAGGCATACAATTGCAATTATACAACAGAAGAAATTCATCCATTCAACACATTAAACATGTTCAAAATATTTCATTAAGCAAATTCAAATCCAAAGATTAACACAGAGATACTTATATTTGAAAGAAGTTTGTCCCACAATGATCTATGTCACTGCAACGTTCCACCCAACCATAGGCCATTGTGTTCATCAATATCTCAGCAACAATGCCAACCCCGAGTTGGGCATGATTCCCACAAGGAATAAGGGGACACTAGCAGAATCACACATAGACAAGGATACAACAAAAAAATCAGCCAAACCAACATAGTTGGGTTTACAGACTGTCCATCCAAGGATTACACACAAGGCCATGTGCACAACAAGACACAGCCAAGCCAATATCCAATTGGGTTAACAGGCTACCATCCAAGCCAATCTCCCTTGGGTTAACATGTTGCTAAGGCAATGGAAAGGTAGAAAGAATAAGCTAGTTATCCATTCAAGAGCTAGGGAAACCTACACAAGATCTATCTGGCTTGGTATCCACAATAGCTACACCCCAACACAAGGAAGCATCCCTTTCTTTGCTCCATAGTCCCTTGGGCTATGCCTTCCCTTCCAGTTCTCTTCAGGGTCTTTTAGTGGGAATTTACCAACCACTCTTATATTTTAGTGAGGTTCCTCTCTGCACTAGGTTAACAAGCCCATTTATTTTCTCTTCCACCCCTAAGTATTGCATACAAATCAGATCCAAACCAAGGTGCACATCACAACAAACACAAGATAAAACACACTAAATAGCCTCCACTCACTCCGTAACAGAGGAGACCACTACGGAAATACCTTCCACAACTTAGGTAAATGAGACCACCGTTCAAAACAATGAATCAATGCTCCATGACACTGGAGAGAGATCGAAGGAGAACTCTTTCATAAAATCAAGTGATCTACACCTCCCTATCACTCAACAAAACAACAAATCGCTCATCCCGTGAGGTTCATGACTATTGGATAAGGATAAATGGTTCAGAACAAATAACATAGAGAAAATACAAGGTTCTTCTTGTAGGTTTGGATGAACCACAATGATGAGCATACACAACATAGTGAATGAATAGAATGAACAACGTAGCATTGAACAATGACTGACTCAGCACGCATCCCCACAATTACTTGCTTCAGAAGCAAAAACACGGCTCGCCAGACTGCAGACTTTCATGATTGCTCAAACAAGCAATTAGGCTACCATGCCCTACTCTTCCCAAGGAATTAACTGCCTCAACCAACCCCTGAAATAATTGAATGAAAGAGGACAAATAGGTGGCTGAAGGTTCATGGGTTTACCTTCAACATCTAGTCTCACCCTATTGGCTTAGGATTTTGGCTAACTCCCCTTCCCTATTCCTTGTGAAATCATGCCCCCATCACTTTAACGTTGCGGCGCATAGCTAGTTGTGGTAATTTTATTAATTTTAATTTTACTTGATGTCTCAAACATATCATTCCTGGCTAGCACATAAACCATTGGCATTGATTTTAATCGTCAATACATAAAATACTAAATCAATGGTGGGGCATTTTCCTTTAGCCCCACACCATGATTTAATACAATATTTACATCATATGCAAATTAATACAACCACTTATACTATGAAACGAGAACTTTATACTAAGAACGAGAACTCTAGGCATAAAAACGATGATTTTTGCAAAAAAAACACCAAAAACACCCTTAAATAGAAAAGTGTTGATACCAGTATACACTTTTTTTTTTCGAGTTTAAAAATAGAGCCATGTCCAAACATCCCATACTGTTGTTTACAAAAACTTTAAAATCAACCCCTAAATTGGAAAAATATTTTTTTCTCAAAAATATAAATTACAAATTTTGTGAAACTTGCATATTAAACAAACAAAAATATTCCATAAATAATTTCACCACTCTAACCATATAAAATCAAATAAATTATGGTGTGATTCATAATAAAATCATATATTAGACTATACAAGAACAAATGATTCATATAAATATTCAAAATCTTCTTCAGAGTTTCAATTACAAACATCATACTAATAGAAAACATCTAAAATGTTTCATTTGAAATTATTGAACTTCATCCATGGAATCTGACACCCCATTAGAATCTACATTTTCTGTAGACGAAGGGCTAGACGAAGATGTGGATGACCCATATTCTTCTCTATTATCAATGGGTGCACCATCTGAGTCTACATCTATGCCCATTATTTTAGTTGTCATATTCCTTCTAGATCTACGACTTGGTTGAGGAGACTCCCGTCTTGCAACTTGTTCTTTTGGAAGCAACTTCTTGATAATCTCTAGAGTCTTCGAGCAAAGAGTGCCTTTCTTTGTCATCTTGAAATCATAAACAAGTATATCAACTTCCTCTAATTTCAATATGTCAATGCGGCGATGATTTATTTTTTGACCCTTTCTTTTTCTCTTTCTGCAAACTCTTTTCTCAACTACCATCTCTACCTTGTACACACCATCAAACGGGTGTGTATCCGTTGCATACCAATGTAATTCTATTGATACTACTTCTTCATTTTATTTATTCACCTTCATAACTTTTGCAATCTAGAAAGGATAATCACATGCATCATCTGTAGCCAAAACTGCAATCATGCAACCCTCCTTGATATCTTGTACTGAGCCCTTATAAAGGTCTTCCATCTCTCGACGCTTTGCAGATGATCTTCTAGAGCCAATACACATTTCTCTTTCCTCTACTTGAGAAAACTCAACACCTTGAGGTTCAACATTTGTTTCCTCATTTTCATTTGTTACTTGTGGCCATGTAAATGGAGACTTCAAATATACATCTACATTTGTAGAGTTTGAAATTATGTCACTTTGCTCCATGAAAAAAGACTCCCACCATACAGAATCAGAAACATCAAAGCACTCATATGTATCTTCGATAGATTTTTTTATTTCTTCCATGCATTGAGAAGAATTAACATCTCTATTGTGTGGCCTTGCATTATGAATCTCTGAAGATTATTGCAATAACAATAAATTTGAAGCATACATTTGACGATTTGGGATGAATTTCAAAAATGCCAAACCTGATGAATGCCCCCATTCTGTGCTTGTTGAGTACTTCTTTCCCCATAGTAGTGTTTTTCCATTAATCTTTTTTATATGAAATTGATGTTGAAAGCTAATGTCATTAAGTTTTTCAATGCACCTTTCTTCACCATGTGATCCAAAAATAAATATTCGCATGTCAACAGTTTCTTCCAATTTTTGTACAATAGGTTCTGGATGGTATGCTTTCCTTACAATTTCAATCAATGATGATAGGATCCCGACTTTCTTCCTCCTCAATGTCCTTGCAAAATGGTTGAACATTTGATCAATATGATCATGTGTATTCCCAACAAGAAGGAAACCAACTTTTACCTTTTTAAAAATTCCCAATTCAACAAGCATGTTTAGATAAGAAAACATGACCTGATTTTTGTTTTCTCGGCTTGTGTTGTCCAATTGCAAATATAGAACTTCAGGAAGATCATCAGGCCAATGAGAAAGGACATGATGAATTATGGTGATGGTCAAATTTGCATCATTGTGAATGTTTGGAGCTGTAAAGTAAACCCTTGGAAACATTTCACCATTAAAAACCATACACCCAACCAAGTGAAACTGAATAAAATTTTCCTCCTTTAAATTCTTTGGCACACGTACAAAATGTGGCAAGAGTGTTTTTTTCTGATCCATGCCATCAATTATCAAACCCATATACTTATGTGGAGAATCATAACACTTCTTGCGATGTTTGTACAACTTTTGTCGTTCATTTGATTGTTGATTGCGATGTTCTTGCAGTGAATTAATTATGGAATCTACAAAGAACATATACAAAAATATTGATAACTTGTTTTAATAATTGAAATTTATCTAAAAAAATAAACAAATTTTTAAACATACCTCTTTCTATCCCTTCTAATCTATCCCTCCTTTCTTTAAGAGAAGCACACGTACTGCAGATCCCCATCCTTGACCTCTTTGGAATGCAGACATTGTTGAACTTCTTTTTCCATACTCTTGTGAAATATGCATATTTGATGAAGTTTCCATTTCCTTGACCACCTTGAACATAATTCTTGTATAAGTTGTAGATTTATTGTCTTGTGAAATTATCTGGAATGTGTATTGTTTCTCTATTTGGCATACTCTCTCCATGCTTTGAAAAGAAATCATGCATCCATGATATTGCGATGTGTGTTGATGGTCCAGTGATCCGTCCCTTATAATCATCAGAATAAAATGTTGGATCCTTTTCTAGTCTTTTTTGGATTCTTGATAATCTAAGATTACCAATTGAGTGAATCCTTTTGAATTCCTTTCTACAAAGAAGAACATTTCCAACGCGATAATCATAACCTATCCTTGTAGAAATCATACATCCAACTAAATATGAATTCTGCATACTTTTGTTCATTGATAAATACACGTTCCTTTTCTCCAAGGCATAATTGTAGCCTATACCCTTCAAACAACTGTTGTGGCAACACTCACTTGAAATTAAATGAGTAATGGAACTTGGACTTGTGAGCAATTCTTTCTTAGACCTTGTATAACTAGAATGCTTTGGATTGACATAAAAAGGTCTAGTCCTACACTTAATCTTGCTCATTGTTGGATTATGTCTCTGCCTTTACTGGACCATTATGTCTGCAACAACAACCTCATCAGAATGAATGTTTTCATTTTGAGAAATATGACCCCCCTCATTGAAAACATGATCACTAAATTCAATATGAAAATGATTGTCATGATCAGTAATAAGTTGATCACTTGCAGATAGATCAATGTGAGCATCAACACTATTCGTGCCACTAAATTCTTCATTGAAGGGGAACTCTCGAAATTCAACATTGACATCATTGGTTGCTATAACATCCTTAATTGGAGAAGAATCATTGTCTTCATCATTGGTGGCTTCATCATCAACAAAATCATCATCGATTCCATTGAAATCCTCACTTGGAGGATTATCATCGTCAGTGCCATTAAAATATTCACTTGGAGAAAAGTCATCATCGGTGCCATTGAAATCCTCACCTGGAGGAAATTCATCATCGGTTCCAGGAAAATCCTCTCTTGGAGGAAAATTGTCATTAGTTCCATTTACATCCTTTCTTGAAGGTGACTGATCATCGGTTCTATTGAAATCCTCGCTTTGAGGAAAATCATCATCACTGCCATTGACATCGTTGCATGGAAGAAACTCATCATCAGTTCCATTGAAATCCTTGCTTGGAGGAAATTCATCATCACTGCCATTGACATCCTTACTTGGAGGAAACTCATCATCAGTTCCATTGAAATCCTCGCTTGGAGGAAAATCATCATCATTTCCATTGGCATCCTCGATTGGAGGAAAATCATCATCATTTCCATTGGCATCCTCGATTGGAGGAAACTCATCATGAGTTCCATTGAAATCCTCGCTTGGAGGAAAATCATCATCATTGTCATTGACATTCTCGCTTGGAGGAAAATCATCGTCAGTTTGATTGAAATCCTCACTTGGAGGAAAATCATCAGCATTGCCATCACTTGGAGGAAACTCATCCTTAGTTCCATTGAAATCCTCACTTGGAGGAAAATCATCATCATTGCCATTAACATCCTCGCTTGGAGGAAACTCATCATCAATTCCATTGAAATCCTCGCTTGGAGGAAAATCATCATCATTGCCACTGAAATCCTCACTTGGATGAAAATCATCATCATTGCCATTGACATCCTCACTTGGAGGAAACTCATCATCAGTTCCATTTAAATCCTCGTTTGGAGGAAAATCATCTTCACCATTATTGATTTTTTCGTCCTCACCAAAATCATCATCGGTCCCATTAAAATCCTGACTTATATGAAAATTATCATCAGTCCCACTAAAATCCTCGTTGGGAGGAAAATTGTCATCATCTTGCTTATTTTCTTTAGGATCCCCACTTGGAGGAATATATCCATCATCATCATCATCACCTTCACATTCTTTCCCTTCATTAGTGCTTCCTTCAAAATCTTCAGAACATGGAAGTTCTTGAACAACGTGTTTGATTACATTGCTTGCACTATCAGTAGCTTGGCTAGATGAACAATACAATGCTTCATTGACATTAGAATTTAATTCAGATGAGTCCATGCCTTCTCACTAAAAGATAGAATTAAAGAAAAATATTAATAGAGAAGACAATGAACTTTAATGATAGACCTCACCAAAATGTAGAATGGTGCAAATGTCAATCAACCATCTTATAGCTATGAGAATGAAATGTTCCCTCCAAAAACTTCCCTCCAAAACTTAACTCCAATTTTTTCGTTCAAATTTTTCCCTCCAAAAGTTCCCACCAAAAATATAGGGCGCATTTCAGGCACATTCAGAAAAATAGTAAAAAAAAGAAATTTATGATATAAAAAAAATATGAAATAATGTATTAAATAATTACATATTTATATCCCCATGCATATAAAACCAATGAAGTTTTGTGCAATTTTTTATATATACGAAATATGTAATAAAGTAATGGTTATTTAACTTCTTTTTAATCCCATATTTGTAAAACAATCAATGTTAAACCTAATTTAGGTTATATAAATCATTTAGTTTTCCTACTATTCATCATGCAGTTTGGAGAAATTTAGTAAAAATTTTAGGGTTAGTTTTTTATCCTTCTTGAATGAATAGTGTAGTTTTTTTTTTCCTATTTTAATAAATAGGTTAGTTTTTTATTTCCTTTTTTAATAAATAGGTTAGTTTTTTTCATTTTTCAATAAATAGGTTAGTTTTTTTCCTTTTTTATTAATTGTGTTAGTTTTATTCCTTTTTTAATAAATAGAATAGTTTTATAGTTAATTTTACAATGATAACTTTATGGTTTTATACAGTTGTCATTCATTATTTTGTGGTTTTATTGATTTTTCATTTGTCTCAATGTATCTTATAAATTCTTTATTGTTTAGACTGGGCAGCAATTCAGGAAGGGTTTTAAAGGAGGAGCTTCTATCACTTTCAAGAGAGGAAGAGTTTTAAAAAAGAACTAGAAGATTTCACAGGAGCTTCTAGCACTTTCAAGAGAGGAGTCTCTACCAAATTCCACGTTAGTTATTCTTTCAAGAAAGGAGTCTCTACCAAATTCCGGGTTAGTTATTTTATTTTTTTATATAAATACAATTTTTTTTAAGAGATGTAGTGTTAATTAAAAAAAGACCTACCCTTATCAAGGGTTTTGTAATTTTGATTATTTTAAATTTTAAATTTTTATTTTTTATATTTTATGTTTTAAACACCCCTCCCCTTTCTAACCCTCTAAACCATAAAAACATTGTATTTGCTATCGGCCCAGATTTGCTATGCACTATTATATTTGCTATGCACTATATGTATGAATAGAATGTAATTCAAGATATTAAAATTTTGAGGATTGAACTTACAGCTTTAATTTTTCATTTTAAGAAAATGCATTTTGTAAATGCTATTATTAAATAAAAAATTGAGCAATGAACACAAATTTAAGAGCTTTATATTCTTATTTAAGAAATATATATATGAACATAGAATGTAGTATAAGATATTACAATTTTGAAGATTGAACTTAAACGTTTTTATTTTTTTAATTTAAGAATATATGTATTTTTTTTTTTAATTTAAGAATATATAATATATATGTTTTTATTAAATAAAAATATAAAATATATTAAGATAAATATCTTGAACTACATTCTGTGTTCATACCTTTTCATTAAATAAAAATATAAAATATCTTTAACTACAATCTTTGCTCATTCCTCATTTAAATATTTTTCGAAGGGAATAATATGATAATTTTGTTGGCTGTGGGGTTCGAACCCATGCGCACTGATTATATGAGAATGGACCTGATTACCCTTTTCCATGGCTTCCAAGCTGGAACATGCCTGAGGAACAATGGATAAGGTAAAATAGTCTCGTTTGATCCACCCTCCTCCGGCTTCCACCTCCTCCGCCATCAAAAGAAGGGGAGCGCCGCTCCATGGGCGCCAAAGGGCCGCCCTTTACTGGCGGCACGATTCTCAGAATCGCGCCGCCAGTAAAGGGCGACCCTTTGGCACCCATGGAGTGGCGCTCCCATTCTTTTGACGGCGGAGGACCTCTTCTCATAACCAATGTTCTTGTTACAGTAAACGTTGCAATTGAATCAACTCTTGGCCTATCCGATGTTTATGGTGAGTTCATAGCCGCGTTGAAATAAAAACTGTTGGCAAAAATCGTTTCCGCTGCTTAACTATGAGTACTCGTAACCATAGCAGCTGGAATAACCTGTGCTTCTAGTTCGCGGGCCCATTTCGGACCACTCTTGGCTAAGCTCTCTTGGGCGTTAGTTCATCGATCTCCGCTGTCAAAAGAAGGGGAGCGCCGCTCCATGGGCGCCAAAGGGATTCAATTCAAAGGTGTTAATACTCTTCACACAAATCCTCATTCTAATAGATAGTCTCATAACTGTAACAGTCATACAATCAACTCCAATGATAAACTTACAAAGACTCATATCAACATGTTCGACTACACCAGCATTAAATCTTTATTTCTAAACTATTATTTTCTTCCAATTAATTGGAATGCATAACCAAAATGAGTCATACCTTTACTTGCCATTATAAACTATCTATATTTTTGGATCTTTTCTTCTATTATGTTTCTGTTGTCCACCTGCAACTTATCAAATCTCCATGTGCTTTGATTCTTCAAGATGCTATAAGCTTTAATAACTTATAGGGAATCTTCTATATTCTTATATTCATCATACTAATCTTCATTTGCTAGCAAGTCCAACAATCCTTCAAGATCTGATCTCAACCAATTCATCAACGAATTCATATTCTTCACTTGCTTTGTCTCAACTCTAGAAACATAGAGTTTTCGTTTTCCTTCATTTCGTATAAGTCTATTAATCTCAGTGGACTCTACTTCTCTCATGTGTATCAATAGACATTCTCTTTGAGACAACAAACATAACATGAAACTTGTTAGGGAAAACAATAAATCCTCTTCATTTCTCTTTTCATTGTTGTCCTTCACTTTCTCTACTAAAACACTCTACTGTTCCTTTGATTTATTCTTCTTCAACAATCTTTCCTTCCACTGGAATATGAAATCCTCTATTGCATCACCTTCACACCTGCCAACACATCTACTTTAAAGTGTTTCATGCTTGAACTCTACTTCTATTATCACTTTCCATATTTTTCTCTTTCTACTCCATATCCTCTACCATTTAACTCTCTGTATGTTCTGTTCCCAAATGGGATCCTTGGCCGTGCCTATGCTTATTCTCAATGCTGTCATCTAGGGATAATGCTTTCCACTCCACTTAGCTGTTTGGTTAGTCATACCTTGATAGGAACAATGGATATATACATATATAAGCATATAGAGGAGATAAGCATAGGCTATAGTGCCACCTACAGGGATGGGTTACAAGATTCAATTGCTGAGTGACCAAAATAAATATTACTTTCTTTGATTAACCCTTACTTATTGTGCCTTACTACCTGCCCACCTGAATACCTAACACCTGTTAGACCTAGACCACGAACTTCATGAAGCGCTTAGTGCGTGCGGAGTGGGTGAGGACAGCTAAAGCCCTATTCTCAGGATGCCATGATACAACCCTTCCCTTTACCTTCACTCTTACCAACCTACCCACCTGCTTCACCTTATCTATCGAGTAGGTGAGGGATTCATACCCATACGCGACGAAGGGACTATGCGATACCCCCGTTAGTTTTATCCACTGCGAGAATGTAATGAGTATAAGGAAGGTCCTGAACTGGAAGTCCCGGTTCCTGTCCTATGCATTCAGTATGTTCTGCGGGATCTCATTAGTAAGATATCGGACCCAATTGAGCTTGAAACCATTGGCGCAGACGTTCGTCAAATGCAAAGCTTGTTTAGAGCATTCTCTCTTCCAACAGGTCCTAAGAACCCGTGTAGACAAGATCTACGCTGTAATGTTGACCAACAAACTCTTAATAGAGGCAATGCCATAGCCCCTGTTCTTTGGTTGCGCCTTATACTTATAACACAAGTCCTGCTCATTGGTATCTTGGTCCCTCTATGCCGATGCTCAAGTCGAGAATGCATTAGACGCATCCTGGCCATCCCGTGATAGCCCCGTAATAGCATGGACCACTTACTATATTATGGGGATCTTCCGGTCAAACCAGATTCCCTAGGAATGAATTGGTCCGAGACAGCAATAGTCGCACACACTTTCGGACTGTGGGTGAGTTTCCAAAATAAAGCACATGGAGCAGATTTATCAGCCCGGACTTGAAGAGTGGTTGAAATGGTTTCAACGTCCGGAGCTCCTCCCCTTTCCATTTTGAATACTTCTCTAGCATGAACTTGGGGAAGGTAGCATAGTTGTGGATATCATAATCCACCAACTGAACCTTCTTTACATACCCTAAAGTGCTCATCCTTGGGTACATGCACTCGCTCATCCAACACCTCCTTCGGACACATCAGATTCAGCACTTCTCTGATAAGGGCCTTTTTGTCCCTTGGCTTACTCTTTCAGGTGCCGCTGCCTGCGACTGGTGCTGTATGTGGTTACATATTTATCACACTCCAATACTGATGAATTTCCAATGCCACTATTATCTGTTTAAGTGGTTGAAAAGACTTGCAGAAGCCCTAGAGAACCAAGATCACAAACAAAGGACTATTCAGTGGACATAGAAATACCTAGTAGCTCTATATTGGCTACATACCCCGTTGACTCGAGCAGTTTACTTTTGGGTAGAAAGTACCTTGACTGGGTATATAGTGGAATTCGCAGCTGAGAATGAATAATCGGTATCAAAGGCCAAAGAATATCTAAAGAAATGAGCTAGAGGGAGATTAATTAAGGAAGTTCCACGGTTCATAGTCATTCATTCTAACATTCAACAGAAAGATATCACAACCAAACATAAAGGCACATTAACAGACATCATTCATAGCATATAAACATAAATGAAAGGGGCGGGCAAAACTCTTATTTTATTCCTTATTCAAAGTGGAGCATACAATTGGATCTGTGGACTCTACAGATTTTATAGAATAAGACATCATAGGAACGGTACATCAACAAACCCACAACCCCATAACCCAAGTACAAAAACTAAACATATCTCTCACCATATCTGCCAAGTGTGTGCACTAATCCAAGTCTTCATTCATGCTACTGCTTCACCTCACACTCCTCCTTTTATCTATCTGGATGTGGACCCAAGACGGTTGTGCTGCAGGCCTTGACCATAAAGTTTTACTCATTCCGATTCCACTCGGTTCGACTTCTAATCCTACTCCTTCAAATGAAGGAGCCAACTCTGGGGCTATCACGACTGCTTTCTCCTTGAAGGCATTAAACTCCTCCAACGCGTATTTCAATTTTTCCCAGCAAAATGTTGGCACCAGCTATGAAAGTCTAGGCTTCAAAGGCTTCTCCGCCATCAAAAGAAGGGGAGCGCCACTCCATGGGCGCCAAAGGTCAGCGGCACTCCCCTTCTTTTGACGGTGAAGGAGGTGGAAGCGGATCGATAGATGGATTAATAAATTAATGGATTTCTACTGCTTAGCCTATTTCCCCATGAATTCTTATTGGGACAACACAGCACATTAATTACATGAACCCATCAATGGAAACAACAGAGCCCACAGCTGCTGAGGCAGGCATCAGAAATACAGTGAGTGTAAGGTTCATCATAGAGAATAGAACAAAGCAGATCACCATTAGTTGTTAGTGCGAGAAGCTTAGCATGGAACCCTAGGAAGGACCTGGAAGGAAGCCGCTGAGAGCCCATACTCCTACTTAAGGACAGTATAGACTGGGCGGAGCTTTTAGGCTTTTATGGACGGAGGACTTCGGATTAGAATCTGCCCAGAGTTTATTTCAAAGCTTATGGAAGTTGGAAGGCTTGACAGTGATGAACGAGGACGCTCTGTGAACAGGGATTGTGCAGAGAATGAGTGTAGAGTATTGTTGAATACTCCGTAATTGCAGAAATAGTATGGTCAGTTGGTGAAGAGCAGAGCCCAATGTTAGAGACCGAAGCTTGAGAGTATTAGGGAAAATGAGAAAATGATTGGCCACAAGAGATTCATGAAATTTGAAAGATTGAGACAAAAGAAGAACAACTCGTGCTCGTGCTTTTGATATGATGCTCTTTTTTCTAGTGCCTTCTTTCATTAATTCTGCAATAGATCGGCCCAGATTTGCTATGCACTATTATACCGGTGCTTCCTTACTTTACCGGTGCTCTCTTACTTTGTGTTAATAATTCTTAAAATTATTTAAACATTTTTTTTCTATGGTATCGACATAACATTATTAAAGTCAATCAAAAAATAATTATGAATGGATATAATCATGGTTTACCGATGCTCTCTTACTTTGTGTTAATAATTCTTAAAATTATTTAAACATTTTTTTTCCATGGTATCAACATAACATTATTAAAGTCAATCAAAAAATAATTATGAATGGATATAATCATGGTTTACATACCATGGTTCAATTTAAGACTATTATCCTCATCATTTTAATATAATATAATAGTTATGATCCTTGATATAAAACTCGTGGAATAGACTCATGTAAAACACATCCGAATGAGCGGTTGAGCCGCAACATTCATGCCGTCTCCTCACAGTAAAAACCTACCTCCACAATAAAAATCAAACAACTCCAAGAATTTATGGGAATTTAAGATACGTGGAATTTAATTGTGGAGATTCTATTATATCGATAGAGTTTTTATTTGAGATTTAAGGTGGATTATAGTCTATATATTTTCATCTATCAAAAGAATAAGAAATGTACTTTCAAAAGAATAAGAAAAATGTACTTTCAAGATTGATTTTATGATTTTATGATAATAATTCAAATTTATAAATAAATAATTATAAAAAAGAATATAAAGAATAATTGGTGATGAATGAATAACTAGTATGAATCTATAACCAATACTTCATGGAATATAACTAGAATAATGTGAGATAAAAAGAAAAAGAATATAAAATAAGTGATAGTTGATAAATGGGTAACAAGAAGAATGTCGGTAATAACATGTATGTATGTAGCTAGGCATGGATAACTCAAAGTTGAACTCATTTAACTAAAAGAATAAGAGGAATAAAAACATATTTCCAACGTATCTTTCATTCCATAACTATGTTTTAATCATTTGATCTCCATAAACATGATTCAGCCACAAACTATGTAGATGTATATAACAAAACATTTAAAGTTTTTTAATAACCTTAATTTTTTAATAATACTATATTAAAATAAATAAATAAATCTTTTTTAATAGTTAAATTAATATAATATAGTAAATTAAAAAATCATTTATATCAACATATACGAATAGAATTTCTATTTTAATAAATAAATTATGTTTTCGATAATGCTTTTGAAAGTAGTCGTACCAATGCCCATTTTTTTAAAAATGTTCAAGCCACTTACATCGATGTTTTCTCTATTGAAAATGTAAAATATGGCATTAGACCTATCACAAATAGCAAAGTTCATAAAATCATTCAAGATTATTAAGTTTGGTATTTAAAAGTGTGCGACTGGGTTCACTATGTGTTATATCACATATTTATTTTATCAAATTGTAAAGTTCATATTATTGAAGATTATTAAGTTGGGATTTTAAAAGATAAGAGTTAGATCATCGGTTATATAACATGTTTATGTGTAATGCAAGACTTCTTTCAAAATGATCATGTTATCCAATTTCAAAATCATAATCATTAAACTTTCAATTATTATCC
>LPNX010189217.1:175026-204590 GCA_001517045.1 Pseudotsuga menziesii
TGAAGAAGTACAAGAACAAAGAGGAAAGAGCATCCGACAATCAAATCGGGTACCTAGAAATGTTACATTTAAATCTTTATCTCGCCCAAGTGAACATGTTGAAATTGTTGCCAATGAGCTGGCTACTACTATTCGTAAGAGTAAGAATCAATCTCGTATCAGAAATATGGTTGAGGGTGCTTCAATTCCTTATGAAGGCATTGTTGATTTAGATGGAATCCCTTCAAGACAGAAAAGGAGGAGATCTTCTGCTTCTAATTCCAATGTTATCCATGAATATGAGAGTGAAGATTCTGGGGTTAATAGGGAAATCATTACTCCAAGTGCTGATCTAGAGGATGGAATTGTCAAGTCAACACAAAATTCCATTCGAGATCGATTGCGGAGGGATAAATTGGTTAACAATGGGCATACATTTGAGTTGAATGTGAATCAACTTTTTAGACCCACGGAAGGGAAAGATCAATTTAGAATTAGAAAACCACATCATTTGCATATTCACAACTTGAAAGCATTAATGAGGCATAATCCCTATGCACATGTGGTTGACTACCTAGTGCTTGTTGACCTGAAAGATGTTCCTACTAGAGATGAATTTGATCAAACAAGAAGTTTTCATTACAAATATTATGTTCTTGGAGGGAATCATTCTGCAGAGGAAAGACGAGAGTTGATGCAAGAATATCCCAATAACCCTATTTTCGAAACAGTGAAATGCATTGTTTATGCTGGTTTAACAGATGTAGAAGCAAAGTTGTTAGCATGGGATCATAACACAGATAGCGAATATAGGATGACCATGACATTTATTCAAAGGGTGAGATTCATCCACAATGAATTTTTGCAAATATGTGGTGGAGATAAATTTAAGGTTGATGCAATTTTTCGGAAACAATGTTGTCTGGAAATAGGTATCCCTATTAAAGAGGATATTGTGAAACAGAAAAATGCCAAAGGTAGTGATGCATTCAGAGCTGTAGATGGAAATTTCCAATTGGCATTCAGAGTAGGGAAAATATGGGATTTGGTTGAGGACATATTTAGCATGTGGGAGAATATTAGCATAAAAAATAAAAAAGTGAAAAAAAGTAAAGTTGTTCCATGGACCGGTGGTAAGTCAGGTCCTGACATCAAGAACTTGACAGAAGACATGACTATTACACCCTGGAGAACAATGCAAGGTGTGAAGGATGAAACACTAATAGCTACAATATTGTCACGGGTAAAGTCAGGTGATTTATCAATGGAGGAAATGTGCAGTGAATTTGATAAGTAAGTTGATGTTTTTTTATGGTACAAAGTATGTTTATTGAGCTTAACATTTTTGTTATGTTCTAAGTATTATGTTGTATTATTATATATGATTGTAAACATTATTTATTGTTTCATCATCTAGTCACAATATTTACATGAAAATACAAGAGAAGATGGTTATAATGTTGAATGAGAATAGTTGGGATGATGTCAAATGCAACTATCCAGAATCAAGCTCAATAGAAACCTTAAAACAGTTTTTTGTTGCATTCAAGAAGGTATGTTGATCTATGATACATCCTGAATTATTTATTTCGTAAATGATTTAGTGTCTTTTTTTATTACTTATAGAAAAAAAATTTCATTTGAAGATGCCAAAGAGGGGTACAGATGGAGTACCAGAGTCCTTCAAAATTCATATCCAAAGAGCCAAAATAGAACGACAAAGGAGACAATGTCTTGAAAATGTTGAACTTGATGATACACTTGATCATTATATTTGGAATGGGCTAGACGCTGTGCAATATAAAGTTATTTTAGGTGACTATACAGACATTGCAAAAATTGTTCCTAAAAAGGAGTACAGCCTAGTTATTGCAGATATCCCTCATGGATTCAATATACGAAACACTACTTATGATTGTGAGCCTTATACTTACCAATCATTCAGTAAAGTGGTTTCAGGATTTGTAGATGTCACAACATCACCACTATGGAGATTCATTGTTTTCCATTCTGACACACAATTAGGGGGGTTGTTGAAATTCTTCAAGGGTAAAGCAAAAACAAGGAAACAACTTTATTGGTAATATATTTGCACCATTATTATCAAGTTATTGAATTTATAAATAAATTATATTTATTGATAAGTTAATTCAATTCTTTTTTTATTTATTTTGACTGCAGGCAAAAGCCTAATATTCATAGCTCCAGCAGTGATCCATTTCTGAATGATATTGAAAACATACATCTTGCAACTTGGACAAAATATGAGACTTATGAATCTCTTTTAATCAATAAAAAGAGTGAAGGAAAATATAGTGAGATGTTGACTTATAATGCCGTGGTTAAAAAATTGACATATGAAGAAAGGGATTTGAAAGGAGTGGTTGTAAACATCTATCAAAAGCCACAAGCTTTGATTAATTATCTCATAGATACATTTTCAAGTTGAGGATATTGGGTCTTAGATTTGTTCTCGGGTTCAGGTCAAATTTCAGATATTACATATGGAAACATATTTCAAGTTTTATTGTTTTTTATTATTCATTAAATTTTTTTAAAGTATGCTTCTTTATGTTATTTGTCTCAACTATTTTTTTTGTTTTTGGTGATTAGGTACAACAATAGCATGCTCCTTATAAAAAGGAAGAAATTGCATATCCATTGATAATGATCCACTATAATGCAATTACACCAAGCAAAGAATTAATGCTATTCAAGTTCTTCTAGATGAATTACAAGAAGTTGGTTTGAAGAAAGGGGAGTTTAGTGAAACACTTGTGGCGAAGATGTCAAAAGAGCCTCAACCCCCATTAGGAGGGATGTTTGGAAAGGAGCACTTTGGGCATCTTCCAGACATAGAAGACCCAATGGAAGAGGACATTGATGTCCCTAAGGAAAGCCAAGCTCCAGAAAATTCCAATTTCGATGAAGAATATGGCCTGCATGATATTGTTGATTAGTTGAGTGTCATGAAGAAAATGTTTAATTTGACAAATTTTTGATAAGATATATTAGTACTGTTTTGACTTTCAGACTTTATTTTAGAAATAAAATATCTATTATATTGTTTTTAATATGTTATTTGCAAATCTATGTATAGTTTTTCGTGAATTTATGTGAATCGTAACATTTTGGAATATAGTATGAAATAGTATCATTTTTATACAAAAATTCTATGAAAATCTATTGAAAATGGTTGTAAATGTCTTTATTTTCTAGAATTTCTTAGAATTTTATCAATAAAAAAGTCTTATTTTGCCTATAAAAAAGTCTTATTTTAAAGGAAAAATTGCAAAATGTATATGATTTTCAATATAAATTGCTTCTAAATGTATTTTATTTTGTTAAATGTCTAAAAAACACACTTGAAATTAGAAAGTAATAATATTTTACGACGAATATGATTCAAAGACCCAAAAAAATGCCTTGAAATGAAAATGTGTGATACTGGTATCAACCCTTTTTTAAATGGAGGTAAAATTAGCTACTAAAATTAGGAGAGAGAAAAACGAGAACTGTGTCGAGTTCTCGTTTCATAGTATAAGTGGTTATACCATGGGGTCAAAACCGGGGTGTTATAGTGATAAGACTATTTGTACCAAGGCCTTCAATACAAACCAATTATAGTAAAATTCTATATAATGTGATGAATATTGGTCATTGATGTATATTGTTAACAGATGCGAGGAGAGCCACCAATGATGTTTATTATCTACAAGTGAATGACTGCAATCTAGAAAGTTCCAATAGATGTTTTGAAGTATAAAACTTGCATATTCACATGATCAAGGATCACTATGTATAACCATTATCATTTTTTACTAAACCTACCACTAATGACTACAAGACCCAGGGTACTACAAGGTTCGTACACTCACTTCCTTGATAATGATTTGATTTTGATAAGAAGAAATCTATTTGAGGGAGGTACTTAATGGATCCCACATCGACCAACATAAAACAAAGATCAAAATTTTTATATAACTTTGGATAGATGACAAGATCCAATACAGTATACTAACACAAGGAAGGATGACATGATTGGTCGAAGTTGTTTTAGGAATAGTTTACGTTGTTTTTGAATTCCCTTGAATACATAAGATGGTGTAGAGTGACACTTGGAAGCATAAGACTCAAGTAACCAAAATGGAGATGAGCAGGGTGTTATGACTGACAGAAAAAAAGTGTCATGTTCAAGGGAGACATAGACTAATTATTTCCATTTCATTCCATGATGAAATAAAAATAAATTAAATGATCCCTTTTTTTGTTTTAGTATTTTATAATATTTTTCCTTCTTCAGTTATATGCTTAAAAAGGAATAAATAATGCCATATTACAATGGAGGAAATAAGTGTCTAAAGGGTGTGCACTTGCATTCCAAAGACATGGGTTAGGCCTAAGAAAAGATAAAATTACAAACAAGGGTTTAGCTAGTTATTTACACTCATAAATATGTTTCCTGTAGGGATCCATGTCAGTTAAACAAGAGCATTGCTTTAGAGACACCAAGTAGAAAAAAGTTACTGCAAAGGAAAAAATGAAACACAATAAATAAGTAGTGAAGTTACAGGCACATATGCTCAAACAAGTATTTTAACACATGCTAATGTAAATTGACAAAAAATTGGGAGCCCATCAAGGAATGGTTAAAAAAGTATGAGAGAGAAATATGCAGTCTCAAACTCGAAGTAATGATGGTACTAATAGGGCTCCCATGCCTATGATAAAAACTCAACATGGGGACCAAAATGGAAATAGGATGTTGGCTATAATGTCCCTTGTTTAGTAGGATATTCTCTCAAAATAGTGGAAAATGTAGATAGGATGAGTTGGTGCATTAACTTTAAACACGTTTGACCCTAGGGAAAATTTGTGTGGAAAAGTTTACAAATGCATCAAAAAAAAGGGATAACCTAAACCTATATGCAATATTCCAAATATACCTAATTAGATGAAGTAACATGAAAATCATGCTCCTATACTTGGGTATAATTAAAGAAATATTCTCCCAATAACCCCACAAATGATGCCCTTAGGTGGGTGTAACCAAATGTTCATAACTTCAACAATGAGTTCATCTTATGATAAAATGTTTCCAGGAAGTCATGTGATATGGGAGAGTTAATACCCCATATTTAAGAAGTAACTCAATCATATTCCTCCTTCCAGGGAAGACTTTGACTGAAAGCTACTGAAACTATTTAAAAAGATTGGTATGATACGTTTGTGGGAGACAAGGGTAAGCTATTCTCCAATTCACCATATTCTACATGATTGGGCATTATTTGATCATCTTTTTCCAAAATTAAGTATTCCATAGAGACCTCTTGCGATAAAGGTGAGTCATTCGATGGAATGGGTTTGGGGAAAATTTATAGTGGGAAGTAAGAATATTATGCTATGGTAAATAATGGACCAACTTGTGATATGGGTATTGTTCATTGAACTTTAAGTGTTCCCATGAGGAAATAATCCTTAAACATTTCTACCCAATGACTTGAACCACCTTTAGTGAATCCTCGATGAAAAGAATATTTGATAGAACACTAGTTTGGGTGTGCAGTAATCTAAATAGTTGATTGTGATGTCTTCCATTGACGAGGGAATTGAATCACTTAAAAAAATGAAGATACTAATACCATCATAGAATCTATATATCTAAATTATAATAAAAAGTTTTAGTATATGGGCACGTCCACTACCTCAAATTTTACTGTAATTATTTTACCTGTCAATTCAATTAGGTGGGCTACGATACGTCTATGAGGAGGGAGTGAATGTCCATAAAATTCCTTTAGAATAGTGTGGGATGGAAATAAGTTGGTTGATATTCATTATTTCCAACATTTAAATTACATGACACAAGTCAATAAACTTCCATCAACTATAGTTCTAAAAATGTCATTTCTGTGAGATGCCACATGGATATTACCTGTTGATTGATCCAAGTCAAATGTGATCAAATTTGTATCGGATAGATCAATAATTTAAATCATAGACAATAATTCATTTCTTTGCATGGTTAAAAACTATAATACCTTCAAGGATGACATGGTACATGGTGGTTGAGATAGGTCCTAAATAATATTGTACTTGAGAGAAACTTCTTGCAATAGGACTATAGGTTGTTCTAGTTTAAACACCTTTGGGAGGACTAGGTACTATGTCAATGGTTGGTTTCACAATGGTGATAGAACCACCTGGATATGATAACAATGGATCTAAAACACTAGGAGGTACATATTAAGAACAATTCCTTATATGAATATTACCTCACGATCACACAGGGATACATTATCATTAGGATGATTTCACTCTTTCCAGGGGATTTCTTAGCTTCCTTTTGGAAGAGATATTGGTGCTATAACAACCATTTATTGTTGTTGTTGTGGGAAGGGTTGTGTCAACATGGGAGTTTGTTGTTCCCACCATGTTCAACTTTCATTCAATGAACATCATCCATGAATTGGAAGTGATGAGTCAAATGAAATCCTTCACAAATTTTGCAAGGGAACTTAAACTTTTCTCTATATGTTGTGCCTTTTGTTGAGGGTTTTGGTTGGGTGCAGCTCCTATCCCAGGATTAGTATTTTTATTTTTCTTTTGTTTCTTCTTCTTTCCTTTAGTTCTATATCTTTGACTATAAGGATTTCAAAAATCTAGGAAGGATTAGAGGGTTGTTGCTTTTCCTAGAAAATTGTGGGTTGTGAATCTTAAATAGACACATGTTCAATTTGGTGTGTAATCTGATCAAATAAATTTACAAAATTGATCATGTCATCATCATGAGGTCCTCGGGGTGGCCTATTTTAATTTTAAATAGGTTGTGTAACAAGGGGTATTAAATCATAAAGTGTGCATGATTGTGAATAAATCATATGCATTTGTTGGGCACTCTCAATGAGTTGTTTTTTAGTCATGTTTCATGGCATAGCCACATCTTTTGAAAAAGTAGGAAACAAATATTTTACAAACAAGTATGCTAATAATGCATATGATATATCTTCTTTGATAATCCTTCAATGCCTCTATCACTGATGAACATGATTAGTTGAGTAGAATTGGATTTCCATAGAAAAAAAAAATTATACCCATATCATAGTGGATAAGTAATTGAAAATGTCCCAAAAATACCATATATAAGAGGGAAAATTCATGAATGTACTACAAGGTAGCACAATGTACCATTTCACAGCTCTTCTTGTGAGGGCTCACTGAAACAAACACAACCTATACCTATGATCTACCAAAGAGTTAAAGAAACACGATAGATGGAATGCCATCACATGTGTATATGTGTCATCTCCTAGCCTTCCATCAAATTTAGATATATCAAATGGATGTTTGGTCATATTGCAGGCCACTTGTTCATATGAACATTATCATTCATTACCTGGGATAAATATGCTAGATTTAGAATGGCCATAAATGGTGATTTCATCGGCATTGCTGTAAATTATTGTTGACTGGGTGGAGCTTGATTAGTGGCATGTGATGCACATTTATGAGATGTTGTTGATGTATTTGTAACTTTGGAATGTATTCACCTATATATCTTATGTATTGTACCTCGATGTTTATTCCGGGAATTGTCTGTAATGTAATTGAGTCCTGTCATGCCCCGATGTTCCTATAGGGAGATTCAATAATGTAAACAAGTCATGTCAAGTCATTGTGGGTAACCATACTATTGATCAAGGGTTAAAGTCCCCGCAGTTGTGGGGCCCTAGGGTTATTAGACTCTCCTAGAGAAGTCATCCCTAATGAGTTATTTTCAAGTCAGGAATTAGTATAAATAGAGAGTGAGCTTCTCTATTTATCACACATTCACTCACACTCAGTTGTAGTGCATAACTGAGAGAGAAGAAGTTGTTGGGACAAGAGAGAGAGAGAGAGTACTACTGTTGGGAGATCATCTTACTATTTTTGGGGTTTTTCTTTTGGTGTTGATTCTATCTCTGAGGAAGTTGTAGGGTTTTATCCTTTATGGTTTCCCCGAGGAAAAAAATTGTGTTCATTGTCTCTTATGTTTTATTGTTGTGCTTTTTATTCTCTCATTTAAAGATCCTAATATAGTGCTAGCTTAAATGATAAAAATATAACATGGTATCAGAGTTAACCTGAGAAGAAGACACTGTGTAGCTGCGGAAACTAGGGCTTCCTATTTTTTGGATCTCTCTCCACATATTTTCAGTAAAAGAAGGTTGGGATGAATCTCCTCTCTAGGGCACATCTTTCTGTCGAAGTAGAATCTGATTCTGAGCATTTTTAGTTTTTGACCTGATACTACTGCTGGAAATTAGGGATTTCCACAGAAGTGGAATTTTTGAATGAGCCCAGGCCTGGAGTTATATCCTCCTCAAAATACAAATTTAAAGATCAATATCAAAGCTTTTGGTTGGACATAACTCCAGGAATGTCAAACCCTAATGTGCTCCTGAACCAGCTCTGTAGAAATTCAGCTCTAGATTTAGATCCGACATCTTAACCTAGTAAGATCTAAATATTTTATATTTCCATTTGAGGTTCTCAGTTAAATATGTCTTATCATACAAAGCTTGACAAAAATATTGAGGGAGCTGATCAATTTCGAGCCTGGTAGTATAGGATCTCCCTGGTCCTGGAAGAAAATGAGTTGGACTCCTACATCAATGAGGAGGTTCCAGTTCCAAAGGGAGATGAGGCTAAGGACTTACATAAGAATAAATTAGTTATGGCTAAGAGAATTATTGCTGATTCAATCAAGGATTACCTCATAACACAGGTGTGCTCCCTAAAGACACCTAAAGCTATGTTTGATGCCCTGACCAAACTGTTTGAAGGAAAGAACATAAACCGGAAGATGACTTTGAGAAACCAACTGAAGAATGTAAATATCTAGAATGTGGAAACCATCTAGTATTACTTTACAAGGGTCTCTTAGATCAAGGAATAGCTGGAAGCGGTAGATGAAGAAGTAGAGAATGCAAAAATTGTGATGACCACCTTGAATGGTCTCCCTAGGGATTGGGACTCTTTCATTCAAGGGATCTGTGCCAGAAAGAAGTTAGTCAAGTTTAGCATACTATGGAAGGAATGCTCACAAGAAGAAGCTTGAATATTAGCATGAGAAGAAAAGATGGGAAGTGAAGATCAAGCTCTCACAGTACAATCCAAGAAAAATAGAACAAGGCATCACAAAGGTAAGCACTCTCATGAGAGGAGTAACTTTAGAAAGTATAAATATTTGTCCAAGTTCATTTTATATACATGTGATGAGAAAGGACACATATCCAAATACTATCCTAAAAACAAAGGGATCTCTCACAAGAAAAAGGGAAACAAGAGAAAACATCATGCTCATGCTACAGAGGATGATGGACCTTCCACAAAGAGAATCAGACAAGAAAGTGATGATTCTTCAAGTGATGAAGAATATGTCTTGATTTCTGCTCTCATGGGAACTATCTCACATGGAAGTAATGATTAGCTTATAAACAGTGCTACTTCCAAACACATGATAGGATTCAAGGAATCCTTTGTGAAACTATCTGAACATGAGTCACCTCACAAGGTGCAACTTGGGGATGACTACTAATATCCAATAAAAGGTAGTGGTGAATTCTCCTATAAGCTAGACTCTAGAAAGTATATGAATATGAAATATGTATTGTTTGTACCAGGACTAAAGAAGAACCTCCTCTCCATATCTGCATTGGATGCAAAAGGAATGAGGGTTTCTTTTATAGATGGCCAAGTTCTTATCTGGCCAAAGGGAAAGACTATTGATGATGTAGTAGTGATTGGGGAATAAGAAGGAGGTCTATACAAATTGAAGGGCCAACCAGAACAAGATTTGGTTCATGACTCGATAGAACCAAATGAACTTTTGCATAGAAGGCTTGCACATGTGCATTATAGGGCAATACCACTTGCAAGCAAAGTTGTTGAAGGTCTTCCAGAATTGTAGACAAAACATGAAGGTGTTTGCAAAGGATGTACAAAAGGAAAGAATACGAAGAAGACATTTCCAAGTAGTGAGAGCAAGGCAAAAGGAATCTTCGAGATCCTCCACTCCAATCTATGCGATCCAATGTCATCCAATTCTCTAAGCGGGTATGTATATTATGTTTGTTTTATTGATGATTTTTCTAGGAAGACATGGATATACTTTATGAAGAACAAAGATGAAGTATTCATCAAGTTCAAGGAATTCAAAGCCTTGATCGAGAACCACACAGAAAACAACATCAAGATTTTTTTATCAGATAATGGCAGAGAATTCACATCAAATGAATTCAAAGAGTTATGCAAAGATTCAGGGATTAAGAGGGAGTTAACCACTCCATATAATCCACAACATAATGGGGTTGCATAAAGGAAGAATAGAATGATCTTGGAAGCTGCAAGGGCCATGCTTCATGATCAATATCTTCCCATGCATCTATGGGTATGTTGTAGCTGCAACAGTTTCCCAAAATTCCAAAAACTTTTAGGACCCTCCTTTGTTTGGATTAGTTCGATTTTCTTCTTTGAGTTGGTCTAGTAATGATTTCTCATAATGATTTTCTAATGCTTGAATTGATTTACCACTTGTTGGATTCTCCCTCTAGCACTTGAAATAATCCACTGTTTGATCAAGCTTTATCGCTGCCTTTAAATGCATTTGAAGCATGACTGAATCGGAAGGTATTTTCTTTTCCTCCCGCAGTTGCGGATGGATAATTAGTCTTCACTTCGACTTTCTTTCTGATTTGTTTGTTTTCCGCATCGGTTGCCTCTTTGGTTTTTTTATTATCGGATCTATTATTATTATCTCCTCCGCCATTGTGGACGGCAAAGTGCAATCCCTCCCGATCATTGTTTGAAGTTTCGAACCCCACTTGATTAGTTTTCACCGATCCCATAAGACATAGGCTTCCGTCGTTGCGGCTGCGGAGAACTTTATGTTTTTCGATCATCTAAGTCATTTAAAGCTCACCATTGCAGAAGGCTGCACTCTTTGTTACTCCGCCGTTGCGGCTGCCAAAGGTCTAACCTTTCCGAACCTTTAGTATTGTCATTTCCGATTCAAGCCCCGACGTTGCAGACGGTGGGATGCTTTACAGTTCTGCCGTTGCAGATGAAAGAAGCACTAACCTTGCCGATGCGTAGTCTTTTTTCCCGACACATTACGGATCAATTTACCCTTCGCGGCTCCGCCGTTGCGGCTCTCGTTCCACTATTGGCCCGATGATTAGTCTTTCGAGGTCCCGCCATATATGTCTCCGCAGATGGCTTACTGCTTTGGCCGTCCGCCGTTGCGGAAAGAAGTTTGTTTTCAACCTTCGATCCAAAGTTGTCCGCTTTCTGATTCTTTTCTCTCCGCCATCCAATCTTTTTGTGGTGGACTACATATACGAGGTCGGGATATGTTGCATTATCCTTTTCGACTGTTGCTGCTCCGTCTGTCGTTATCACATGCTGTCGCGCTCGCCCGTTCCCTCGTTTTTGGTACACACAGTCCAGGTGTCACCACCGTGAATCTTGACAGGCCTCCCCATTCCGGTTATGCACCATTTCCAGGTAGGCTCGTTGTTGCCCTTTCCCCGTTTCGTTGAACTTTTGGTTGATGTTTGCTACGGTTAGGTTTTGTTGTGGCTGTTTCTCATCACCCCGTTAGTTGCACACCTATATAATTTGGGGATTTTCATCTTATTTGGCCATGGGAGGGCGGTTTTACCCTCAAAGTAGTTTTTCCCTCCACTGTCATTTGTTTTGTAACCCTGCGTTTAGAAATTCAGGGGGTTTGGTGCAGACGACCGTTACACCGTCTACACCAAGTGGCTCGGTACGATGAGGTTTGTTAGGGGAGGTTTCAGAGCATCCCTGTGGTTTTGGGTGGTCACCTCCCCTGTTCATTTTACGCTATCCATATCCCGCAGATTCAGTCGTAATTTGCTGTGTTTTTTCGCACGGGTTTTAAACCCTAACCAGTGGAGGGGATATGTCACGTCTTTTATCTTGTTAGCCATAAATCACATGGGTAGTGGTTTTGTTCAAAGCTCCTCTAAAGGCTTGCGTAGTTTTCCCCTGTCTGTCCCGCACAACGAAATGATAATGGCACCCGCAGAAAGTGGAGGTTTTAGTCGTGTTAATGTAAATGTTTTTCCCGCGAACAACACGAGTCTTCTTCATTTTTATATAGATTTCATTCCTCCTGGATTTTATTGTTAGAACTATTCTGATATTGAAGAGCGGTGATAGTTTGCATATATGTGGTTTATTTGACCAATTTTCATCATGCTAGACATAGACAAAGTCACTGAACACTGCACATTTTGTTTCAATGGTTCTGATAGTTAGGCCATTTCTGCTTATATATATGCATATATTTGCTTCATTGACTGATTGCTATCGTGTTAAGCATAGAAGAAAGGGCACACTACACATTGATGTTTACAAGTTGGTCACTCAGCCAAAATGGCTTAATGTTACAATTTTATGGAAGGAAGAGTTCGCAATGTCAAAGAGGCGAAAGAAGAAGGCCCCTATGGTCGAGGATGAACCCGAAGTAGAAACCGTCACCAAAACTGAATATATATATGAGGACACTAAGTGTATTTCTGGTGTTGAACCTAAATACCAGTGGGGGGGGATATATAGAATGATCACATGTAGAGAGGTTCCTGACATAGGCTTAGAAGAAGAATCCATATATGCCAACATAGAAATATCTTCACTAATGAAGATCGCCACTAGACCAGAGCTGTTCCCGTGCTCTGAAGTAATCAGTTGGATTCTGCCCCGGGCAGATGTCATAACAATGATTCTGGAAAATGTTGAAAGATAGGGCTATGCTGCATATAGCCCTGGATATGTAGCATTGTCTTACCACCTGCCAGAAGCCCAAGTATTTTTAACTGGTGATTGGTTGAACAACATTAGAATGGACCTGGTAGAGACTCCTAAAAAAATGTTGTTGCAGGGAAAATATTACAGATATAGACCGATGGGTGATTACGATACGGCAAGCTTAAGGGCCCGCTATAGGTTCATAGCTTTAATGCTGAACAGGATTTTTGGAAGAGCACATGGTAGATTCTTCAAGTTAGAATGGATCCCAATCATTTTTTGTGTTGCAACCTAGGGGACAATTTTCAACTGGGCCAGCCTTGTATCAAATAGTGCTTGGCCTCAGCTTTGGGAGGAGTGGCCTAAAAGAGGTCTGAATTCTATATGAGTTCCATCCTTGTAGACTGTATATTATGCAATCATCCTTTCCCCGCCCTCAGGTGCATCTGGGATAGGAAAAGAATGCTTGTCTATTCTACTTATAAACCACTATGGGCACATAAATATCACAGCCATTACCGAGAAGTCTGTGAAGACTTCATCATGCCCTTATACACACTCATTTTCATGAAGGAGTGTGATTGTATGTCAGAGGAAGCACTGCAAGTAATCGAAGAATATGCAGATTACTATTTGACTGAGGATGGCCTATACTTCACGATGTTTGGAGGTTTAAGAGCACCCTCCCTGTTGCCCAAATACGCCACTGACTACATCATACACAAGGAAGCAGTCAGGCAGGTCTTCTTGGATGGCATAGGGAGCTTTCTGTTTGAGCATAAGAAGACCGCCTATCCACCTTTTCCCTTCAGGTTAGGAAGCTACAAGTTTAACAGAGTGAAAAAGGCTGATGAATTTGTAGAAGAGCTGGAAAAGTTCCATTTTGGAGAGATGCCCTTCCGTAGAAATGATACTCACGGTAAAGTAGTTGAACATTGCAAAGAAAACAATGTGCATTTTGAGTATTCCCACCATTGGGATCGAGAAGAATCCATCTTCTGAAATGCAGTAAACATGATAGCCTTGAGAAGAAGGTTCAAGAAGAAGATCATCACCAAAGGTGGGAAGGGAGATGAACAAGCAAAGGCTGAGGAACAAGCAAAGAGAAGAAATGAGGAAGCCCAAAGGTTGGCACAGGAAGCTTCGGGGTGGCTGCACATAGAAGAAGAAGAGAAAAGAAAAGCTGTGTAAGGGGAAGCTAGAAAAGCTGAAGAATATGCAAGGAAAGAAGAAGAAGAAAAGAAAAGGAAGCTTGATGAGGAGCTCCAAAAGCAAGAAGCATAAAAGCTAAAACTGACACAGACAGAGCAGTCAGCCTCTGACATAGCTGGAGGGTAGACCCAGGATGTGGAGAACCCCAAGGTTCAGGACCCACAAGTACCTGCTGCCAGCACACCCATGGTCCCCACTCTCAAGTTGGTCCCTTTTGTGCAGAAAAAAGGAGAAGAAATCCCTGATTTTAATACTGTTTTCTACGACAGGGCAACAAAGAGGATAGTGAAGAGAATAGAAAGGAGGATTGAAACAGGAGGTATGACTGGTAAAATGATAACAGATACGGCTGTTGTGTTGGGAACAGACCGAGATCCGAGGTTCACCATTAGAGCCGGAGCAGCACTGATTCAAGCTTCGAAAGATATTGTGGACAGCATCATGACAGACTTGGAGCTATCTAAGAAATCCTCTGCTCAATTGAAAGACACCTTGAGGAAAGAGAGAGAGGAAGGAAATAGGTTGAAGTGGAAGTATGAAGACATGCAGGGGGAGATAAAGGCTTCTAAGGCTGAATTGCAGGCCCTCCAAGTAGAAAGACAAGTCTGAGAAACAACACAAGAATGCTTGGAGAAAGTGCAGAAAGAATATCAAGAGCTGAAGATGGAAAAGGAACTGCTGCAGGAAAAGGTAGAAGAGCTAGAAGAGCAGCAAAAGATTATCTTGGAGGCCAGTGAGCTGCACACCCAGGAACAAGAAAAGAAACATCAAGAGTAGATTTCTTCTCTAACAACTGCTCTGGAGGAAGCAAGGGAGCAGCAGGTTAAACTCCAACCGTTCAAAGAGCATGTTTTGGCCCAAAAGGCTAAGATGCTGTAGCTACAGACTGCTATAGAGGGAGAGAGGTGCAAAGTGCTGCAGGTAGATGGCCGATTGGAGGAAATCCAAGAGACCTCCTCTTACTTTGCAGATAGATCTCAGGACATCCTTGAAGTCCTGACTGCAAGAATGGAAAGGCTGGAAAACAATGAAGAAACTCCAGCAGAACTGCCATCAAAGGATACACAGGCCCTCAAGGGGGATTATGACTTGCTGGAATTTGCTATAAATACTGCGGAGGATTTCAAAAAATTAGTTAAGAAGACAAAAGGAGCATGCACCGAGTTTTTTAGAAGGCTTCTCATTACCTACAACCGGTGCCAGATAAAGGCCGAGCAGAGGATTGAGGCTTTCTCGGATCACAATGCCTTTGTGGAGCTGTTGCAGAAGAGATACCAGGAAGAGGAAGCTAAAGTACAGCATATTAAATCCCTGAATGATCAGATCTTGAAGAGCGAAGTAGATCATTCAGCTATCAGCGTGCAGCTTCTGGAGGATCAGCTTCGATTGAGTACAGCCAGGATTGAGGCTATAAAGAACTAGGCTGCTAAGTTTGAGATCAATATTCAGTTTTTAGAGCCTTGTGCGTTTGAGGGAATTGCCTCTAAAGCTTCGGCATGGAAGAAATTTCTAGATGACCAAGCGGGACCCTCCTCATAAAGGATTGGTCACTTTTTGTAATGTGTAACATTTTGTAAAAAAACATTTGAGAAAAGTCAAGTGTTGGGAAACGAAGAGTTGGGAAGCCCAAAGGTTACTTTGGGCAGCCGAACCATCTCACCCTTTTGTATAAATGTAGAAAGCTTAAGAGGGAAAAAGGGGCTTTTTCCCAGTTAGATATGAAAAGCGATATTGTAAGAAGAACTATTTCTCTTTGCAATAAAGAAGTATTGTTTGCCTGTTGCAGAAATATTGGTGGCACTTTCAAATGTTATGCTGTGGATGGCTGAAAGATGAACTATTTTGTTTTTCCAGCTTTTTGTCCATTAACCGTGAGATCGTTCTAACTCTCAGAACCTATGTTCTTATTTAAATGATTTCTGGTTTATTTTTGTGGAATTACCACCATGAGTAATGTATGATGTTCATAAAACAATTGGCTATCTGATTGTTGAAATAGCTTTGATCAACCATGCATTGTGGAAATAAATATCAGCTAACTGTAGTTTCTCTTTATGTTGCATGTACAATACACATTACTCATAAATAAGTTACAATCTGGCTCCCTGGGGATAGATAGGAGATAGATAGATATATAGTTAGTTTATTTCACCGATGCATGTGATTTAGATGTTTGCGAGCCTATGACGAGAGGTAAGAACCTTCGCATCACATTGTGACTGCTCTTTGTATCTTCATCACCCTGCATGGTTAATTAGGCACTTGCATCTCATACATTAAGTGAAAAATACAAAATACACGATGGACTAGGCCGCAACCGGTAAAACCTTTTGTTTTTTGTTACTTTGACCTACGATAGCTGGACCGCAAATCAAACGGATTCCCCATACCAAAAATTCACGGGCTAGTTGGGAACGTTGACTGGGGAGAATCCCTTTCTGTTGTTGCCTACAAATTTCTAGGCCTCAACAGTTATGGCGCTAGAAGGAGGGCCACCAGTGCATGGCTGGCCATGGAAACTTATTTTCCCAAGATTACCCCACCAGCAGATGTTTTGAAGCTTGTAACCTGACCCAAGTACTTACAGTTTTAGGTTATACCTTTGAAGTAAGAAAGCCTATTCTCACCTTACGTTTCTCTTTACTCAGACTTTGTTTCTTTACCTGTGCTCATGGTTGGTGTAATTGTGAATCAGCCCAACCCATTACCTGCTTGGAGAGATAGATCCCCTTTGAACCTCACACCTCCATTGCATAACCTACCTCAAGCTTTTGCTAAGCTGCTACCTAAGTTTGACCCTGAGGAAAGGATTGCTGTAGATGACCACTTACAAAGTTTCTATTTGGCGGTAGAAGGGTTAAGGGCTGGGGAGTACGAAGATGTTGTCTGTAGATTATTCCCTCATACCTTGAAAGGGGCAGCTTCTTCATGGTACTTTTCCCTGCCCGCAAACTCGATCCCAGACTGGAATACTTTTGAAAGAATATTCAGAAATAAATATGCAGCCCGGAGAACTCATGCAGCACTAATAAAAGGATTATGCTCTTTGAAGAAAGAAAGAAAAGAAAAAGTGCATAGTTTCAACCAGAGGTTTGATGCTTATCTAAAGAACTTTTCTGGAGCTAACAAACCCTTAGACAAGGTCCTAATTGAATATTATACCTCAGCCTTAGGACCTGAGATGGCCATCTTTTCCAAGATGAAAGCCAAACCTACGTTGGTAGAGACTTATGAAGAATCAGAAAGGGTAGAAGCTGAAAGGGAAAGTATAGAAGACTATCCTGAGCAACTAAGAGAAAAGACCATAGAGAGAAGAACGTTATTGTTGTCTAAACCTAAAGAGGAGCAATCACATGATTTTGAGGGAATGCTGAAAATGATGCAGAAACTATCCAACCGAATAATAGATCTGGAAAAAGAAAGGGAAATGCGGAAAACTTACAAGCCATTCTATCCAAAAAAAGAGGATAGCAACTAATGGAAAATCCCTCCCCAAAATTTAGCCTCAATGAATATAACAGAAGTGGGAGGAGACAATTTCTGCACTTTTCACCAACAACCTCATTCAGAAAAGAAGTACCCTCAATGGTTTAATTCGATGACATTGGTTATGAATCAGCTGCTAGATTCTAAATTGACTAAGGACGGTGGTAAAGAGGAAAAGAAAAACCAGACTATGGAGAAACAAGATAATGACACCATGTTTTCATGGGATGGTGTCTCGTTGTTTGACACTGAAGAGAACGCTCTCAAAACTGAATGCACACCTACAGCAACAAAGGACATGGATTTAACAATTTCAAAGATCAAAAGATTGCAAAAGAATGTCAAGAGACAGGCAGATATTAGTAATGAAGATAAACCACCTAAAGTCACTACTTTCAACCAGGAAACAGAACCAATCATTGAGCCTGTCAAACCTGTGGAAGATGTTGAGGAAGAGATTACTGGAAAAGATAAGGAAGTTAAAGAGGAAATACCCACCGAAAACCAACCTACAGAGGAAAGGGAAAAATCAACTGGGGAAAGGAAAACTAGCACCCCACCTTTCCTTTTGACTCTGAAAATTTTTAACCATAAGGTCCATAATTGTCTGGTGGACTTTGGATCATCGGCGAATGTTATGCCTCTTACAATCTGCAAAAAACTTGATGGGAAGCTAGAACCTACTGATTGGGACGTCACTCAACTAGAGAAGACTAGTGTCAAAGTGGTGGGGGAGATGAAGAATGTTTTGATTCGATTGTCTGCAAATAAAAACATATGTCAGTACCTTGATATTATAGTAGCAGACATACCTGATGGCTATGGATTGATCTTGAATCAATATTGGTCAGCTCGACTAGATGGGTACCTTGCTTCAGAATGGTCACACTTGTGGTTGCCTCAGAAGGGTAGCCCAAACCTAATTAAGATTTTAAGAGAACCCTACATGAAGCACAATGTCACTGGGTTGGAAGAGGATAGTGAATCTGCTGATTTTGTCCTGGGAAATTATCTAACTGAGCCTAAGCTAAGACATCACACCTCAAGAGGGGCCAGCTCGATGATTGACACTCAGCCTGAGCTCCTTCAACTTCCTCATGCTGAAAGGGATGAATGTAGGATAGTAGACATGTGTTCAATTGCAAAAATAGAATAGCTAGACCATGGTTAGATATCTCATGTCTATAATCCATCCCACCCCTTAACTTGTTTGATTGAATATTCTTGAGGGTGGGCACCTATTTCTTTTCTTGTTGCTTTGTACATAAATAAATTGATGTTGTTTTTCGTTGATGCTTTGATGTTGTTTTCTTTTGATTATTTGATTTGATGTTGTTTTCTTTACTGCTTTGTTTTTTAATAAAGAGGCAAACTTTTGGTTACAATGGAAACATCAGGGTTCTTTATTAACTGAAATCTTGAGCAAAAGACTACGCTCTAAAACATAGAGTGTCTTCTAGTAGCAGTGTCCCTAACTGGCCATGCATTCATTGAAGTCTTACTTAACCCTTGTAAATAACTCAGAAGTAAAAGAGGTCTGGAATACTATTTCAAGGCTCCATCCATTTCACATCTTAAATATCCAAGGGGGTGACAGCAAAAGACCCACGGAAAGGAAGCAAGGTAAACAGTATATCATATATAAATGATCCCATCCCATAATTTCAGAAAAGCTAAAAGCTATTAAGAGTCAAAACTCCTTAAAGAAACAAGACATATCAAAGCAAAGTATCAAAAGCATGCCAAAAAGTTCCTCTTCGTCCATGAGATAAAATCAAATCCTTCTCTCACACAAAAAGACACTATGGATAGAGGATCCTGAATAAAATTCAGAAAGAAAGGCAGATGGAGGACTCAAAAGAACTAAAGTTCAAATGGCACAAAAGTGCAATTGGCATGGGAATGAGGAACAAAAGGATAATGTTGTTTACTATCTGTTACAATCCTGTGGTGTCCAAGCATGAAACTACCTAAGGATGGGTAAAATAAACCTCATTTATTAGGCCTCAAAAGAGTCATTCAGACTTGTAATATTTCTGATGTTACCATTTCCCAAAGAATGGACTACTTCTCAATGACTTAAATGCTTAAGTTGGCCAGCCTAGGGATACAAACATCTAGAAGATTTCAACTTTTATTCAGACGGTCTTGCACTGGGAAAGAGTTAATTCAGAAATTTTGGGTTCACCAGGTAGTTGCCAATTGTTGCAGCTGCAACAATTTCCCAAAATTCCAAAAATTTTTAGGACCCTCCTTTGTTTGGATTAGTTCAATTTTCTTCTTTGAGTTGGTCTAATAATGATTTCTCAGAATGATTTTCTAATGCTTGAATTGATTTACCACTTGTTGGATTCTCCCTCTAGCACTTGAAATAATCCACTGTTTGATCAAGCTTTATCGCTGCCTTTGAATGCATTTGAAGCATGACTGAATCGAAAGGTATTTGCTTTTCCTCCCATAGTTGCGGATGGATAATCAGTCTTCACTTCGACTTTGTTTCCGATTTTTTTGTTTTCCGCATCGGCTGCCTCTTTGGTTTTTTTTTATCGGAGCTATTATTATTATCTCCTCCGTCGTTGCAGATGGAAAAGTGCAATCCCTCTCGATCGTTTTTTGAAGTTTCGGACCCCACTTGATTATTTTTCACCGATCCCGTAAGACATAGGCTTCCGTCATTGCAGCTGCGGAGAACTTTATGTTTTCTGATCGTCTAAGTCGTTTAAAGCTCACCGTTGTGGAAGGATGCACTCTTTGTTACTCCACCATTGTGGCTGCCAAAGGACTAACCTTTCTGAACCTTTAGTGTTGTCATTTCTGATTCAAGCCACGACGTTGCAGACGGTGGGATGCTTTACGGTTCCGCTGTTGCGGATGAAAGAAGCACTAACCTTGCCGATACTTAGTCTTTTTTCCTGACTCATTACGAATCGATTTACCCTTCGTGGATTCGTTGTTGTGGCTCCCATTCCACTATTGGCCAGATGATTAGTCTTCCGAGGTCCCACCATATATGTCTCCATGGATGGCTTAGCGCTTTGGCCATCCGCCATTGCGGAAAGAAGTTTGTTTTCAACCTCCGATCCAAAGTTTTCCACTTTCCGATTCTTTTCTCTCCATCGTCCGATCTTTTTGTGGTGGACTACATATACGGGGTCGGTATATGTTGTATTATCCTTTTCAACTATTGCTGCTTCGTCTGTTGTTATCACGTGTTGTCGCGCTCGCCCGATCCCTCGTTTTCGGTACACATAGTCCAGGTGTCGCCACCGCGAAGCTTGACAGGCCTCCCCATTCCGGTTACGCACCGTTTCCAGGTAGGCTTGTTGTTGCCCTTTCCCCGTTCCGTTGAACTTTTGGTTGATGTTTGCTACGATTAGGTTCTATCGCGGCTGTTTCTCATCACCCTGTTAGTTGTGCACCTATATAATTTGGGGAGTTTCATCTTATTTGGCCGTGGGAGGGCAGTTTAACCCTCAAAGTATTTTTTCCCTCCACCACCGTTTGTTTTGTAACCCTGCGTTTAGAAATTCTGGGGGTTTGGTGCAGATGGCTGTTACACCGTCTGCACCAAGCAACCCGGTACGATGAGGTTTGTTAGAGGAGGTTTCAGGGCATCCCTGTGGTTTTGGGTGGTCACCTCCCCCGTTCGTTTTATGTTGTCTGTATCCCGCTGCGTTTTTTCGCACAGGTTTTAAACCCTAACCGGTGGAGGGTATATGTCACATATTTTAGCTTGTTAGCCATAAATCACATGGGTAGTGGTTTTGTTCAAAGCTCCACTAAAGGATTGCGTAATTTTCCCCTGTCTATCCCGCGCAGCGAAATGATAATGGCACCTGCAGAAAGCGGAGGTTTTAGTCGTGTTAATGTAAATGTTTTTCCTGCGAACAGCACGAGTCTTCTTCATTTTTATATAGATTTCATTCCTGCTGGATTTTATTGTTAGAACTGTTCTGATATTGAAGAGAGGTGATAGTTTTCATATATGTGTTTTATTTGACTGATTTCCATCATGCTAGGCATAGACAAAGTCACTGAACACTGCACATTGTGTTTCAATGGTTCTGATAGTTAGGCCATTTCTACTTATATATATGCATAAATTTGCTTCATTGACTGATTACTATCGTGTTAAGCATAGAAGAAAGGGCACACTGCACATTAATGTTTGGAAGTTGGTCACTCAGACAAAATGGTCTAATGTTACAATTTTATGGCAGGAAGAGTTCGCAATGTCAAAGAGGCAAAAGAAGAAGGCCCCTGTGGTCGAGGAAGAGCCCGAAGTAGAAACCGTCACCAAAACTGAATATATATATGAGGACACTAAGTGTATTTCTGGTGTTGAACCTGAATACCAGTGGGGGGAAATATATAGACTGATCACATGCAGAGAGGTTCCTGACATGGGCTTAGAAGAAGAATCCATATATGCCAACATAGAAAGATATTCACTAATGAAGATCACCACTAGACCAGAGCTGTTCCCGTGCTCTGAAGTAATCGGTTGGATTCTGCCCTGGGCAGATGTCACAACAATGATTCTAGAAAATGTTGAAGTACAGGGCTATGCTGCATATAGCCCTGGATATGTAGCGTTGGCTTACCACTTGCCAGAATCCCAAGTATTTTTAACTGATGATTGGTTGAACAACACTAGAATGGACCTGGTAGAGACTCTTAAAAAAATGTTGCTCCAGGGAAAATATTACAGATATAGACTGATGGGTGATTACGATACGAGAAGCTTAAGGGCCCCCTATAGGTTCATAGCTTTAATGCTGAACATGATTTTTGGAAGAGCACATGGTAGGTTCTTCAAGTTAGAATGGATCCCAATCATTTTTTGTGTTGCAACCGAGGGGACAATTTTCTACTGGGCCAACCTTGTATCAAATATTCTTTCAGCTTGCTTGGCCTCAGCTTTGGGAGGAGTGGCCCAAAAGAGGTCTAAATTCTATATGAGTTCCATCCTTGTAGACTGTATATTATGCAATCATCCTTTCCCCGGCCTCAGGTGCATCTGGGATACGGAAAGAATGCCTGTCTATTTTGCTTATAAACCACTATGGGCACATAAATATCACAGTCATTATCGAGAAGTCTGTGAACACTTCATCATGCCCTTATACACACTCATTTTCCTGAAGGAGTGTGATTGTATGTTAGAGGAAGCACTGCAAGTAATCAAAGAATATGCAGATTACTATTTGACTGAGGATGGCCTATACTTCAGGATGTTTGGAGGTTCAAGAGCACCCTCCCTGCTACCCAAATACGCCACTGACTACATCATACACAAGGAAGTAGTCAGGCAGGTCTTCTGGGATGGCGTAGGGAGCTTTCTGTTTGAGCATAAGAAGACCGCCTATCCAGCTTTGCCCTTCAGGTTAGGAAGCTACAAGTTTACCAGAGTGAAAAATGTTGATGAATTTGTAGAAGAGATGGAAAATTTCCATTTTGGAGAGATGCCCTTCCATAGAAATTATACTCACGGTAAAGTAGCTGAACATTGCAAAGCAAACAACGTGCATTTTGAGTATTCCCACCATTGGGATCGAGAAGAATCCATATTCTGAAATTCAGTAAACATGATATCCTTGAGAAGAAGGTTCAAGAAGAAGATAACCACCAAAGGTGGAGACGAACAAGCAAAGGCTGAGGAAGAAGCAAAGACGAGAAATGAGGAATCCCAGAGGTTGGCACAGGAAGCTGTGGGGTGGCTGCACACAGAAGAAGAAGAGAAAAGAAAAGCTGTGCAAGAGGAAACTAGAAAACCTGAAGAAGATGCAAGGAAAGAAGAAGAATAAAAGAAAAGGAAGCTTGATGAGGAGCTCCAAAAGCAAGAAGTAGAAAAGATAAAACTGACACAGACAGAGCAATCAGCCTCTGACACAGCTGGAGGGTAGAACCAGGACATGGAGAAACCTGAGGTTCAGGACCCACAAGTACCTGCTGCCAGCACACCCATGGTCCCCACTCTCAAGCTAGTCCCTTTTGTGCAGAAAAAGGAGAAGAAATCCCTGATTTCAATACCGTTTTCTACGACAGGGCAACAAAGAGGATAGTGAAGAGAACAGAAAGGAGGATTGAAACAAGAGGTCTGCCTAGTAAAATGATAACGGATACGGTTGTTGTGTTGGGAACAGACCGATATCCGAGGTTCACCATTAGAGCTAGAGTAGCACTGATTCAAGATTCGGAAGATAATGTGGACAGGATCATGACAGACTTGGAGCTATCTAAGAAATCCTCTGCTCAATTGAAAGACACCTTCAGGAAAGAGAGAGAGAGGAAGGAAATAGGCTGAAGCGAAAGTATGAAGACATTCAGGGGGAGATAAAGGCTTCTAAGGATGAATTGTAGGCCCTCCAAGTAGAAAGACAGGTCAGAGAAACAACACAAGAATTCCTGGAGAAAGTGCAGAAAGAATATCAAGAGCTGAAGATCGAAAAGGAATGGCTGCAGGAAAAGGTAGAAGAGCTAGAAGAGCAGCAAAATATTATCTTGGAGGCCAGTGAGTTGCACACCCAGGAACAGGAAAAGAAACATCAAGAGCAGCTTTCTTCTCTAACAACTGCCTTGGAGGAAGCAAGGGAGCAGCAGGTTAACCTCCAACCGTTCAAAGAGCATGTTTTGGCCCAAAAGGCTAAGATGCTGCAGCTACACACTGCTATAGAGGGAGAGAGGTGCAAAGTGCTGCAGGTAGATGGCCAATTGGAGGAAATCCTGGAGACCTCCTCTTACTTTGTAGATAGATCTCAGGACGTCCTTGAAGTCCTGACTGCAAGAATGGAAAGGCTGGAAAACAATGAAGAAACACCAGCAGAACTGCCATCAAAGGATACACAGGCCCTCAAGCGGGATTATGACTTGCTGGAATTTGCTATAAATACCGCGGAGGATTTGAAAAAAGCAGTTAAGAAGACGAAAGGAGAATGCACCGATTTTTTCAGAAGGCTTCTCATAACCTACAACCAGTTCCAGATAGAGGCCGAGCAAAGGATTGAGGATTTCCCGGATCACAACGCCTTTGTGGAGCTGTTGCAAAAGAGATACCAGGAAGAGGAAGCTAAAGTACAGCATATTAAATCCCTGGATTATCAGATCTTGAAGAGCGAAGTAGATCATTCAGCTATCAGCATGCAGCTTCTGGAGGATCAGCTTCGATTGAGTGTAGCCAGGATTGAGGCTATAAAGAACCAGGTATCTAAGTTTGAGATCAATATTCAGTTTTTAGAGCCTTGTGCGTTTGAGGGCATTGCCTTTGAAGCTTCGGCATGGAATAAATTTCTAGATGACCAAGTAGGACCCTCCTCATAAAGGATTGGTCACTTTTTGTAATATGTAACATTTTGTAAAAAAACATTTGAGAAAAGTCAAGCGTTGGGAAACGAAGAGTTGGGAAGCCCAAAGGTTACTTTTGGCAGCCCAACCATCTCACCTTTTTGTATAAATGTAGAAATCTTAAGAGGGAAAATGGGATTTTTCCCAGTTAGACATGAAAAGCGATATTGTAAGAAGAACTATTTCTCTTTGCAATAAAGAATTATTGTTTTCCTGTTGGAGAAAGATTGGTGGAACTTTCAAATGTTATGCTGTGGATGGCTGAAAGATGAACTATTTTGTTTTTCCAGTTTTTTATCCATTAACCGTGAGATCGTTCTAACTCTCATAACCTATGTTCTTGTTTAAATGATTTCTGGTTTATTTTTGTGGAATTACCACCATGAGTAATGTATGATGTTCATAAAACAATTGGCTATCTGATTGTTGAAATATCTTTGATCGTCCATGCATTGTGGAAAGAAATATCAGCTAACTGTAGTTTCTCTTTATGTTGCATGTACAATACACATTACTCATAAATAAGTTACAATCTGGCTCCCCGGGGATAGATAGGAGATAGATAGATAGATAGATAGTTTATTTCACCGCTGCATGTGATTTAGATGCTTGCGAGCCTAAGACGAGAGGTAAGAACCTGCGCATCACATTGTGACTTCTCCTTGTATCTTCATCATCCTACATGGTTAATTAGGCACTTGCATCTCATACATTAAGTGAAAAATACGTAAAACACGATGGACCAGGCCGCAACCGGTAAAACCTTTTGTTTTTTGTTACTTTGACCTACGGTAGCTGGACCGCAAACCGGATGGATTCCCCATACCAAACAGTCACGGGATAGTTGGGAACATTGACTGGGGAGAATCTCTTTCTGTTGTTGCCTGCGAATTTCCAGGCCTCAACAGGGTAGAAGCTGCCAGAATAGCGGTGTATGTACATAACCTTACTCCAAACAGAGTACTCGAGAACAAGACACCTGAAGAAGTATTTTCCGGAAAGAAACCAGAAGTAAGCCATCTCAGAACATTCAGCCGTCCAGTGTACATGCACATTCTGAAACAAAAGAGGACAAAGTTAGATCCTTCAGGAAGGAAGGGTATATTTGTGGGATACTCTGAAAGGTCGAAGTCTTACAGAATATACTTCTCAGAATTCAAGAAGATCGACATCAGCAGGGATGTAACATTTGAGGAAGACTCAGCTTACAACAAATCAAGAAATATACCTGCTAAAGAACCTGAAGAAACAAAAGTACCCAAAATTTATGACACAAACATGAACAAAGAAATTCAAGAAGAAGATAGAGAATTAGAAGAACCTCAAGAACCTGTAGATCCACCTCAGAAAAATAATCCTCACAAGAGGAAACCTGCTTGGGTATGAGAAGCTATCCAAGGTGTAGAAAGATATGGGGCTCTAGAAGAAATCCACAAAGAAAGGAAAAGAACCAAGTCTTGTTCCAGTTATGTAGCTTTATTATGTGATTTCATTGATAAAGAACCTTCCAACTATGAAGAAGTGACAAAAAAGAAAGAGTGGAAGGATGTTACGATCGAAGAGTACCAATCGATCATGAAGAATGATGTTTGGGATGTTGTCCCAAAACCTGAGGGGAAGTCTTTGGTGACTTCCAAATGGATCTATAAGATCAAGCATATTGCAGATGGTAGCATAGAGAAATATAAAGCAAGATTTGTGGCTCGTCGTTTCTCCCAGAAAGAAGTAATATATTATGAAGAAACCTTTGCTCCTATAGCCAAATATACTTCCATCAGATCAGTACTTTCTTTAGCTACAGTAATGAAGTGGAAAGTACACCAGATGGATGTCAAGATAGCTTTCTTGAATGGCTTAGTAGAAGAGGAAGTATATGTGGAATAGCCACTCGGTTTTGAAACACATGATAGAGAGACTCATGTGTGTAAACTAAATAAATCCCTGTACAGTTTGAAACAGGCACCCAAGACATAGTACGGTAGAATTGATAGCTTCCTATCTAGTTTGGGCTTTACCAAGAGTAAAGTAGATTCCAACCTTTACTGCAAGGTTGAAGAAGGGAACCCAGTGATACTCCTGTTGTATGTAGATGATCTATTTGTAACAGGTGTGGATGGGTTGATTTCTAATATGAAGAGGAAGCTTGCTGCTGAGTTTGAAATGAAATACTTGGGTATGATACACTATTTTCTAGGCATGGAGGTGTGGAAGAATGCGGATTGAATCTCCCTCGGACAAGGGAAGTATGCAGTAGATATCCTAAAGAGATTCGGGATGATGGACTGCAAGGTTATGACCACACCTATGGCATCAAACTTGAAGATATTGAGTGATGCTTCATCCGAGTCAGTTGATGCCACAATGTATCATCAGATGATTGGATCCTTGATGTACCTGACGAATATGAGACCATAAATTTGCTTTGCTATGAACACCTTGAGCCAGTTCCTAACATTTTCAAGACATGTTCACTTGATTGTTACAAACCATATTCTGAGGTACCTAAAGGGTACAATTGATTATGGGCTCAAGTATAAGGCTAATCAGAAGATTAACCCGAAAGGTTATGTTGATTCAAATTGGGAAGGAATTGCCATCGATAGGAAGAGCACTTGAGGGTGTTGCTTCAGTATGGAATCAGGTGTGAGCTCTTGGTTTAGCAGGAAACGGTCTTGCGTGGAACTAAGTACAGTTGAAGCAGAGTATGTCGCAACTTGTTTAGCTAGTTCTAAGGCAGTATGGCTAAGGAAGCTACTGTTTGATTTATTTGATATCTAATTGGATGCTACTTGTATATATTGCGACAACTAGAGTTGCGTGAAGTTTTCTAAGAACCTGGTGTTCCATGACAAGTCAAAGCATATCGAGATCAAATATCACTATATCAGGGATGTGGTGCAGATAGGATCAGTGAAGCTCTAGTATGTTGCCACAAATGAACAGATAGCTGATTTATTGACCAAGCCATTAGCCAGAGTGAAGTTTGAATACTTTAGGGAGAAGCTTGGTGTTCTCTAGATCAAGGTTCCTTCCAAGAGGAAGTGATGAGTCTGTGAGCCCTTATGACATGGTGAGAGGATTGGTTCCTTCCATGGTCAGATGTAAGTGCCGTGCCTTTATGACATGGTGAGAGGATTGGTTCCTTCCATGGTCAGATGTAAGAGCTGTGACATGATGACAGGATTGGTTCCTTCCATTGTCAGATGTATTTCATGATGCCACATCCAGCATGAAAAAGGGTTGGCTCTGTGATGCCACATCTAGTATGAAAAAGGACTATCTCTGTGATGACACATCTAGTATGAAAAAAGGACTGGCTCTATGTAGATGCCACATCTAGTATGAAAAAAGACTAGCTCTGTGATGCCACATCTAGTATGACAAAGGACTAGCTCTGTGATTGTTGGGTAAAATTATTGCTACTTAATTTACCTTTAATTTAATTGTCAACCAGGACACGTAAAATTTGAGTCACTACACCATATGTGCAGGAAAAAGTGGTTTCAAGCTCATGCCTAGGGTAATTTTGATTTGCTCACAGACAAAGAAACAGAATGTAGTCTATGGAACTACTCCTCTATTGAATAATCAATACCAAGAGTTTTTAAATCTAACCTAAGGAAAGGGAATCAGCTTGTTGAGCCCTATTTTACAGTCTACAAAATTGTCAAATCCAATGAAATCTACAACAATCTCAAATTATGTTAGTTATTGATCTATTCCTTAAAACAAGCAACCAAGCAAGTAAATAGTTCATTAAAGGAAACCCTACTTTCAAACCTGCCTACAAAATGAATAATTTTGATCAATCCTAGTGGTATTATATCTTTTTAACATTGCATCTAAGACTGCACTCATCACCCATAAAGAATCTTATGCTAACATGATGACTCTTCTTAACCCTAATTAATACAAACACTTATCATTCACAAACAATTACTAGAATTAAATTTGTCTTTCTGCTAACAACGGATACACTCTACTTGCATTCTATGCTCACAAAAATGTATTGGAACTATTCAGACAACACACACTTCACTCTCATTTGCATATCCTACGAGACTTATCTTCAAACCATAGGAAACAACGTTGTCACATATTAATGAACTGTGATTCTTCTTTTTAATTTCATTCAAGATCATGAAATAAGCAAAGCATAACTCCAATCCTCTATATAACCAGTTCACAATGCTATTTTGAAAACCCTATAAACTCTATAAGCTAAAATCTCTGCAAATTATATATACTTCTAAAAGCTCTGTGAATTCAGTAAATGCTACAAGTTCTTTTAAATTCTTTAAAGCAATACAACCCTTTGAAACACTCCACAGCCTTGTAAACTTTATGATCTAAAAGAATTCTAGACAAGAATTGTAACCATTCAATAGTCAGTATCACTCCTGGAAGTAAAAGAAATCTGAAATCCAAATCCAAATCCAACTCTCACTACTCTACTAAATCGAACCTACAAACCAAACCGAATGCAATCAAGCTCATCACACATATTTTAATGACATCGACTAGCTTAATGTAAGCATGAATTTCATTCCTAAATCACAAGTTATTAAAAACCATTAGCATACATCAATGAAAGACAATATCAAAATATACAGTGTAACTTTACCTACAGCAGCTGTTGGAGACATTTACCATCATACACACTCTTTCGGTCAAATTGGCCTAGTTAAACCACTATCCTAAGTTTAATTGACATCAGTGGAGCATTA
>LPNX010189237.1:0-189533 GCA_001517045.1 Pseudotsuga menziesii
TGCCATCCTGGCTATAATCCTCCCTACGGAAATGTAATGAATGGCTGTGCACAGCCTGTTAATACAAACCCCCCTTTTTCTGTTTTTGTTAAAAAAAAAAATAGAATTCTCTACAAACTTTTTATAGCCAATGCTTGCCCAAAATAAATAAATATTTTTTTACCCCATTCTCCAAGTTTCTTAGGTCTATTCAAATATTCCCACCTCACTAAATGTACTCCTTTATTCTTGTTTCGAGACCAAATGAAGCTGATAACTCTTCTAATCTTATCCAATTAAATTCGAATAATATCTTAGATGTACTCCTTCTCTAATCAACTATTTAAAAAATAGATTGTTTGTTAGTTCCAATAACAATCTACTATGAGAGACAAAATCAATTCCAATAACAATCTACCTAAAGAAACTAGATTCATAACCAATTTTTATGAAGGGATTCAACCCATGAACTTCTTGTAGAGTAATTCAACAATTCTTTAGATGGAGAAAATAGCATTAAAACAATCCTTTAGGCAGATAAAACAACATTGTATACTCGGTGAAGAAGATCAAATAACATTATATACTTAGTGAATAAGTTAAGGTTCCATGTATAATGGAATAATGTTTGAAGAAATTTTGCAATAATCAAAGAAAGTTTGAGATCAATATAATATTTAAATCCCTATATAATGCACAATGTTAAGTGTATATTGCTTTAAATGTACTAATGGTAGGAATTAGTTTTTTCGTAGAGTCTAGTTTTTATGGTTTTTTTTACAACAACACCCCTTAGATTTTTTGGTCAGAGTCAGGGACTTATATTTTATCACTATTGGGACATGTCATTCCGAGGACTACAAATTTTAGATGCTAGCACCCTCACTTTGAGAATTGAACTTGGAAAACTCCCATCGATCAATTCTGATAACCCACCTAGAAGTATTGTGTTGTGCCTAATTATAGAAGCAAAGATTGAACAAGAAAAAAATTGTCTCTGGATAAATTTTGGTGGTCATATGACAATTCATGAGCATGTGGCCATTGTTGCAGTAGTTTTTGCTAAGGAAAATGGGAAAATTCTAGATATGAAGAGGAAGAGATCCTGCACACCAACCCAGGAGGTTCAAACCCTTGAGGTCAAGGATGAGGAGGATTCATATCTTGATCACAAGTTTGGATCCAGGTATGCTTATCCATCTATGCTTTTGAGGAAGGATTTCTTGATGGAAATCCAACCAAGATGAGTGATAGTATTATGAAGAAGAAGGGCTTGATGATTATGGTGTTCGGAAGAGTACTAAGAGTGATGCCAAGGCCAACATGCATGAATACCCAAGTGGAGATTTAATATCGATGAAGGAAAAGATATCCAACAGGTCCAAGTACCGAGTCTTGTCATCTCCTCAAATTCAAGGCCCATAGAATTCCATTTTTGTCCTTACAATGGCTTAGAGCATGATATTTATAGCCTAAGAAATGAAGGTAACATCCTCTTAATGGATTTATGTAATTTCGATATCCCTTTACATAACGAAATAATAAATTTTGACATCTTAAACGACCATGAGCTTGGCCTAGATAGTAGACCTTTAATTGTAACTCTTAATTTGTCCATGCATATCAATCCCATAGAAGAAAATTCTCAAAACCAAAAGTAGTTGATCTTCCCGTAGGAGAAAATTCTCAAAACCAAAAGAACTTGATCTTCGATAAAAATGAGATTATATTTTTCTAAATGGTTTAAAAAATGAATTATTTCTTCTATCAAGTTAGAACAATATAGAACTCTACCATAATTTTACTATAGCCCTCTCATCTTTCATAAACAAGTTCTCTATCGAGCAATCGGGTAAAAAGGGAAATAACATAATTAACCCTTGGTATGATAAATATTGTAAAAATGAAATAAGATAAATTGAGGAAGCCATTGACGAGTCCCTAAAAGATGACAAGATAAATAGGTACAAAGGCCTTATTAAAAAGAAAAAAGAAGGTACTATATAAATGAAAAGAAGGAGAATCTTTTATAATTCTTTAAGATGGATCCTAAAATTTTTTAAGGTAATTCTAACTCGCAAAACTAAAGAAAATCATAATATTGTTTTGAAGGATTGAAATTGCTATCTTAAGGATCTTTATGAGTTCCCTAGTGTCATGGATCACATTCAAAACCCTCCTTACAATTGGAATTTTTTTTCCTTAGAAGACATATTTTGTGGTTAAGTGTCATGTAAATGGAAAAAGTTATGGACATTGAAGGCTACAAGAAAAAATCCTAAAAATTGGAGCGCTTGTCTTCATCCCTCACATCAACATGCTCTTCAATCCAGCAATCAAGCAAGGTTTCCCTAAAACATGGACTCAAAGCATCATTGTTCCTATTTTTAAAAGTGGTGATAAAAGTAACCCCTCTAATTATAAGACTATTATGATTATCCCTTTCTCATACAAGTTATGCAGTATTATTTGGAAAACATCATCACATGGATAGAAAGTGAAGGTAAAGGTTAGGAGGGTTTTAGAAGGAATCATTCAACCACAGACCACCTCGTTACACTTAGGATGATTGCAGAGGATTGTAATAATAATAAATATAATCTCTTATGTTTCTTTTTGCTTTGTGGGATTTAGAAAAACTTTTGATAGAGTGCCGAGACATAATTTCTGGAATGTATTAGAAGACCTAAAGGTTCCTTTGGAATTAAGAGTTGTTGCGATAAGATTATGCGGGATTGTCATTGCCAAGTTTAAGAGCATTGAGTGTTGGTCGAAAGATATTAATTGTAATATTGGAGTTAAGCAAGGTTTCTCCCTCTCCCCTACCATTTTCAACAAATACATTGATAAGCTAGAAGGTTGTTTAGAAGAAGCATGTTTCACTAGAACGACATTAGCAAGAATAATCATCATTCTTCTTCTCTATACTGATGGTATAATTTTTATGACAATGTGACCCTTTGATCTTGATAAGAAATTAATAATTCTCAAAGGTTTATGTTCTAATATGGGTATGACTATTAACATTGGAAAAACAAAATTTATGATTATCAAATCCAGGAAGGCCACTTACACTAAATTCATATATGAAAATAACAACTTGGAGGAAGTGACTTCATACAATACCTTGAAATTTATATCCATCACAAACTCAAACAGAATTATAGCATTGAGAAAATGATTAATGGAGCATGGAAATCTTATTTTAGTCTTGTAAACATTGGTAAATTAGAAAACCTTGTGATGTGATATAAAAATAAGTTCCTCTTTAAAACTCTTGTCAGCCCCATTATCATGTATGGGTGTGAAGTCTAGGATTGCAACATCTCTAGAGAATCTTGGAGAAAATTTGAGCAAATCCATAAGCGGGGTTTCCCCCCATCGAGAGCATGTCTATAACTTGCACTTGATGTACAAGCACAAGATAAATAACATGGGATTACAAAGGCTTCATAAAGTTGCTTTAAAATCCTATCAAAACCACCTATGCCTCAAGCAGGGTTGGCATAAAGATGCTCTCGTTTGGTTAAACCATTGGAGAATTCACAAAAATGTCACTTTGAAAAATATCAATTATATTAAAAATATTACTACATCTAAGTTTAAAGAGAGCTTATGGTGCAATAAAAATGTAGAGGTTAAAAGAAATTAATATATTATAAGGAGGTCATTAACCCTAACTGAGAAGATCTAAGGTACTCTTTGTTTTAACTAGTATAAAGAACAAAATTAATATATCCAAGATAAGAACAAACTCCTATGAGATCCATAATGAAACATGCATTGGACAGTTCCTAAAAAACCATGGGATGAAAGGATTTGTCATCTCTATGAGAGTATGAGAATTGAGGATGAAAATCACTTTCTCTTAGAGTGCCCTACATATACCCACATTAGATCTCAGATTCAAAATTTTTGTTACAATACAACCCCTCTTAACCTTCTAACCTACCAAAACTATAGTGAGTTAGGAATGCTTCTCTTCAAGATTTTTGAGCATAGGAATACAATTCTAAAACAATCCAAATAATTCCTTAGTAGGATCCGATAGACCAAAGTTGATCTCACTGGGATATAAACCATCATCATCATTATAAATTCAATATATTATGTGTAATTTGAAGTAAACCTACTTAATTAACCACAATTTTTAATTTCAATAATAAAATCATAATTTACACCACAATTACAAACTTATAAGGCATCCATAAATGTAATATTAAAATTTATTTTATGATACATAAACCTAAAGCTAAAGCATACAAATTAATGAGAATATTAATCCTTTAATAACCAAATTGATGTATTAAATATAGCACATATTCTTCAACAATATTTACGTATACGTTGTTGAATTTATAGAAATTATATTTAGGTATATATTGTTGAAATTTTAGTAAAAATATAAGGATTGGCACGAAAATTTACACAACAATTCAAAGAATAAATGTACAAGGTAATCCTTGGTATTTTAATATTCAATGAATATCAATAATTCAATGAATCAAGATTGTACAAGATTATGCAATCTAATTGATAAACCTCAAATTTGTAGTTTTAGAGTTAGACAATATCCCTAGTTGATTCTAATATATAGAAACTGAGATAAGAATGAAGGATTAACCTTAACATTAGAGGTGAGACCTAATGACTCAACAAGTCAATTGCTATAGGGTCACTAAGAAGACAATCACTAGAGTCCCATTTAAACGAGGTTATATTACACCATCCCATGCACTCCTATATGCTTATTGGGGTCCGTTTCACATTATATTCGATAGTTGTTGCAAAGGGGGAGAAATGTTATACAATGTTTATACTAAAAATAGAGAAGAGGATCAACATGCGACTTCACACAACAATAAAGAAAATTGATATAGGTGGGTACCCTTGGTTCCCTACTTAGTAAGCCCTATGAGAGTGAAAAAGCCCAGTAAATCCTACTCCTATACTATGGATACTCTAGCTTAAGTCCCACTTGCCTACGGTGGTATGGACTAGCTCTCCTAGTCTTAGTCCCTGGATCTTAGTTAGTAAATATTTTTAACTTGATAAAGTATAGATGCACCACCACAAGAATGAAATCCTAAACTTAACACAATCAACGACTAAAGAGTCTTGCATTAACATTAATGTTATAATTTATTATATTATTTTAAACCAAAATGAAGTAATAAATTAGTTAAATTAGTAGAAGGGTCATGCTCCAATGGTGATGTCGCGCACAATAATGACTCCAACATGATGTAGCTACACAAGGAAACTCCACACCACTCCATCATGAGGCTCCATGGATTTCATCTATCCTTTGAATTTAAGTACTCTAGTAGTTCAACTACCCCATGCAAGAACACTATAAAAAACCTAAGTATCCCCGAGCCATATCCAATCCCCCATACATAAAACCAAGCTGCCATATGTCAAATGGGGCTTGAAGCCCTCCTCCATGATCCAAAGCACTCCACAACCCCTAAAGGACACTCTACAAGTAATTACCTCCTCCATGACGCGTCAATGAAGCGTGTCCACCAAACTCCCAGAAGATCTCCAACAACTAAAGGGAAGAAATATAGGCCAACACCATCTTGAGGTTAAGCCTCCAATGAAAGAACTATCTCAATTGTGCATATCCATCATGGACAATATCTCACGCTACAATCCATCTCATACCATCCAAGGGTTATGCATACACTATCTACCCCAAATCTCATGGAGCATTGCTAAACATGGTGTAAACACTTTCCCCTCATCCTTCGAATTACTAACGCTTGAAAAAGAGGTGACGCTAAGATGGTGCTCCATCTCCCCCTTAGTCAAATAATTAAACTATAAGAAATGACCAATGCTTCTTCTCCTCATTCTTCAAATTCCTAAAGCATGAGAAATGACCAATGCTCCTTCTACCTCGATGTACAAATGCATGAGAAAATGAGTATGATTCTTCTCTTTATCCCTTGAGTTGATAAGTTGTGAGAATGGACCTTTTCTCCTACTCACTCAAATGATAAAATTGTAAGAAAGGGCCAATGCTTCTTATCATGACAAATCACAAAAGTGCAAGAATGGGTCATTCCTCTTTCTCCTCCCTGAATTAGTAAGTGTAATAAAGAGCCAATGCTCCTTCTCCTCCTCCCTCAAATTACTAAACCCCGAGAAAGAATTGATGATCCTTCTCCTCATCCTTCAAATTACTAGAGTGTAAGAAAGAGTCGATGCTCCTTCTCCTTCTACTTCAATTTACAAAAGTGATATAAGAAAAGGAGCATGCTCCTTCTCTCAATCCCTTCAATTGATAAGGTGTGAGAAGGGGTATTTCTCATTCTCCTACTACATTGAATAAAAAAATTATAAGAACGAATCAATGCTCCTTCTCCTCATGCCAATGACAAATTGTGAAAAAGGGTTGATGCTCTTTGTTTTCCTTGCTTGAATTACTAAAGTGTGGGAAATAGTTGATACTACTTCTCCTCCCTTGAATTACCCAAGTGTGGGAACATTCGAGTGTCCTTCTCTTCATCCTTTGGATTACTAACTCTTGATGGATAGCATGTTCCCTTTCTCCTCTTCCCCTGAATAAATAAATATCGACAAGGAGGCAATGTTTCTTATCCTCCTCCCTTGAATTAGTAAAGCAGAAAGAACAAGTGCTCCTTCTCCTCCTCACTCAATTATTAAATTACGAGAAAGGTACAATGCACGTTCTCCTCATTCTTCTAATTAATAAAGTGTGAGAAATGACCAATGCTCCTTCTACCTCAATGTACATATGTGTGCCAAAGCAACATGCTCATTCTCTTTATCCTGTGAATTGATAAGGTGTGAGAACATACATTTACTCCTCATTCAAATAGCAAAATTATAATAAATGACAAATACTGCTTATCCTCACTCAAATTACAAAAGTCAAATAAAGGATCAATGATATTTCCCATTTTCCATTAGTAAAGGGTGAGAAAAAATAAATATTAGAGGTAGACAAGACAATGCTCAAACAACCAATTCAATCAACTATGAAGGAAATGGTACAATATATAGTTAAAAAATCTACTCAACAAACCAAATCCAGATCCAAAAGATATGGATCTCAAACCTCTACATGCTAATCATAGAAAATACACATCAACCCTAATCTCAAATAACCCACCTATCATTTCTACATTATCTCCAAGCAGAAAGAGTCAATGGTCCTTCTCCTCCTACCTCAAACTACTAAACCATGAAAAATAGTTTATGATCCTTTATGATATTGAATGTTCCTTTGTTGCCATGCTAATTGATTGTTAATTTTGTTAATAGAACAAAGGAAGTTAAGCTTGTGTATGCCAAAAACGAGTTGCAGATAGAACGACTGGAGCACCCAAGCACCAAAAGTTTCACTGCCAGGAGACCAAGAGTCGAAGACCGAAGGATTATATGAGTAAAGTTCCTGATCGTGGAGCCCATTCGTTAAAAGATAAAGGGATCGGGATTGATCGCCCAGGGAAATGGCACTAAAATGTGCATCGATAATATCTGCCATCAAAGACTCTTAATTAAAGGCTTTCTACCACAATGCAACCGTAAAGTGTATGGTTGTTAATGGTAGAAGGGCAAGGCGTTAAGATGAAATTTTGGTTACACAAGGCACATTCTGTTTGGTAACGCCTCCAAAGGATACTTCCAAAGCAACTTTTGGCCGAGGCGATACCGCTTACTTTGCAATAGTTGTTTTTTTAACCATGGGAACAATAACCTCCCAAGAGTATATCCAACAGCCTACAAGCCAGATATACCAATAACTTGTGACTTAGCAGGGGCCGAGACATCCCGAATCCCTTCGAGATGAGCCTCTATCCCAGGGTTCGCCTACCCTTCGAGCCTTGTCACAACAGGACAATGAGTAACCCTACCCCCCACCGGTTTTGAACCCATGACCTCCAAGAGATAACACATGTTATTAACCATTAGGCCCACTCAGGTGCTCGACTTTGCAATAGTTGGTGCCAACAAAAACATCAACCAAAGCACTACTCGGATGCTAAAGGGGCCCGCATTAAGGGCAGAAGCAAGTATACCCGGCCCACTTAGACAACATATGCACATCATAACCATGGATTTAAAAAAAAACACCACGTGTACCAACCCAAGGGTGACAGATGGCCACTAGACCTAGATGACGTCAAGGTGACATCATCACAAATTCAGGAAATGAGAAATCTCCACATGTATCATTCAAATATGAAGTGAATAATACGAAGAATGACAAAAAAAATGCTTCATTTGCTACATCCAATGAGAATTACTTCTAGCTAATTGTACCAATGAACAAACTTGTTTGCACACCGTTCAATTGTTGGAATCTACAATTTTAATCTGTAACTATGACTAGTTTTTCACCCTTGACTTACCTTTCATTTCTCTAGAATATAATAACTGTCAAAATGTCCTCCTCATCCGACCCTAACCCACCACTGTCCTAGGATAAAACTAATCCTAAGGAAGAGCACCTAGGTCACGGGGAATGCGGAAATATTTGACCCCTCCTTGTATGTTCTTGACATTTATCAGCTTATTAAACAAGCACAGACCAATTTTTCCAATGGACTTGACTTTTTCCATTTATGGGAATTGAACCTTGGCAAAGTTGTTTGCCCACAAACATATAATTTTCTTCAATTTGTGACTTGGTTTGTTGCTAATTAACTTGCTAAGAAGAGAGCCATCATGTCTTCATATGGAACTATAGCTATTTGTATTATCTCCAAGGAATCCATCTCCCAAGTGTTGTGATTTCCCTGACCAACCAAGCTTACTTCCATTAGATGATGATGCATTGGCCCCATCCTACTAGGATTTGACCCAAAAAGAGAAGAATCAAGTAATAACCAGCTACCTGAGCAAAGATTCTCCACTACCATCAAACCCTCCTCCATATAAATCCTCCATACTTTCTGATAATTCTAGAAAGAAAATTGCCCTGATGTTCCAAATATTGGGCCATGACCATGACAAGGCTGTAGATGAAACCTTGCTAGGGTTCATGGAAACCATGAATCCTCCAAGTAAACTAATTTTGACTAATTTTGATTTTTGTCAATACGTAGCTGATCATATCCATACACGCCTAGAGAACTTTCAAACAATAAAATACTGTAGGTACCAATATTATATGATGTACCTGGTAGTGTATCACAATGCTCCTTATTTTGAGGCTTTACAATTGAAGTCAAAAGATAGTGCAGGGGTTTAACTGCATATCTATGATTGGACACATTGTTATCAGAAAACTAGACGACCAAGGTTTCTCTCAATATGTAAATCAACTTATGTATATAGTCACTTTTTCATTGCATAGTCATTCCCCCCCCCCATGATATTTGTACAATATAAAGAGTTGTTATAGCTAAGCCCTGATACAAGTGTGGGATATTGGTTTGTATATGAAGATCATACTATGATAAGGGATTATAGGTTTGAATATGAGCCTTATATACTTGCAACATTCCTTACCCCAAGGATATTTGCACTGGAGTACACAAGGTAGAGGTTCATCTCTAGCTAGCTACACTTTGATAAATTTAGATATCCTAACACATTTAAGTTTCCCAAAGAAGTGGGCCCCTTCCTAGTCAAGACTAGGAATTCCCTAGGCCAAGTGGAATACATGTTAAAGCGGTTGGGTCTGTACTAAAGGGAAAAAATGGGCTTATGATCCCCACCAAATTATTTCCAAGAAAAGGTAAGAGAACAATAACTCCCCTACTTGAGTGTAATAGATTCCCCTACTCATTGTTTCTTAGTCTAAGGTAACCAAATTGAATGATGCTAATAGTTCCACATAATGCTAATTTTGGATGTGTTAGCCTCATTATTACAAGAGGAACCTTGCTCAAAAGAATGTATTATGTTCTCACATATTTTAATGAAAAATGGTGTTTCTTCTTCTTAAACTCACCTCCCCCCCCCTTAAAAAAATGAGTGAATTGGGATTATGTGGACCTATGTACATGACATTTATAAACAATATCATATTTGATCTAGATAAGTGATTATTAGAGTTGTGAGGGTCTTGCCACTGCTAAATTATAGAAAATTTGAGAATCAAGCAATTAATGCAAATTCTAAAATTTCATCTCATTTACTTGAGGTTTCCTTAATATACACCCTACGAAAATTTATCCTTGGCACTGAATTTGAAATATCAAATTACAATAGCTAATATTTCACTTTTGTCCAACCTAATTCACTAGGTAGCCTAAGAATACAAATATCTAACAAGTGTACTTCAATGCCAAGTTAGCACCCCTAAGGCCCAAGCATATAATGGGTTTGAAAAGTATTATTATAACATATTATAATAACAACAAATATGCTCCTTTATCTTCTAGACATGTGTAAATCACTTAACCAACACAACTCTATGTTAAGTCAAAATCAACATGAATAACTAGGACTAAAATATACTCAATCATGAAGATAATGTACACTAAAAATCAAATATGAAAGTACACAATTTGTATATTCAGAAACTTCATATATATATAAGAGATGAAGTACAAGTACATGCCATAGCTCTATTACAAATCTAGTACACGTCAAGCTCTACAAACCCTAGCTAAGGAAACCATGCGAAAAACTTAGCCATCAACCACCCCTAGCTAGGAATATCTCTTAACGAAAGTTGTTCACTTAACCAAAGATCCTTAAGATGCTAGCATCAACACTAGAAATTCCTGCTTGGGACCACCAAAGATATTCAACATGCTAGCATCGAAGCTAGCAAGTACTCATTGGCATATACAATAAGCTTGTATCACATAAGCTCTTCACAATAGTGCTTTTGTCTTCATTAGGATTTACAAATCCTACCTATGTTAAATGACAAGTACATGGAAAAACAACCCTAGCACTAGCCTCCAATTCTACATGTCCACCCTAGGGTTTAAGTCCTCAAATCCTAGGTCTTCAACTCTTGCATCAACACAAGCAAAAATACCTCCATGGAACATTAAGAAAACAATAACTAAGTCTTCTTCCAATCAGGGGATCACAATAAGCTCAAGACTCATCAATCTAGGGTCTCCATAATATTTCCCTAGCCTTCGTGCACTCCAAAAGAACAAGGAGACAAATAATGCAAGGAATTAGCTCCATGTTTCATGCCTTATACTAGGGTAGAAACCATATAATTACATCAAGATACACATGGCGATCCATTATCACCTCCTACATCATTTTCTTCCCCAAGGTTTACTTTCATATCACAAACACTAGCGTCTCACAAGGGAAATCTCTCCAAGAACAACCAAGAATTCATTTGTCTCCTCTTGGCTTCTCCTAGGGTTTCCTTATGAATTGTAGCGTCTTAATCCCTACAAGACATATCCAAGACAATTGCAAGGAATAAAGTACAAAGATGATGATAATTATAAGAGTTATCTCCCCCCCCTTGTATATACAATCGGTAGAGGAATGCTAATATAAAACAAGGACTTCTATCTATATAAGTAACAAAAATGGAAACCACGCATAGTGGAATCCACACACAAGGATGTACAAGTGTCAAACTAGGTTTTATCCAACATATACAATGACATACAAGTGTCAAACTATATTTGATCCAACACATACACGGATGTACAAGTGTCAAATTGGGTTTTATCCAACACCCAAGGTGAAATACCCTCCAAGTATGATCCTCCTTAGACTCAACATCCCTCCTCCAAGATGGTGTGCTCTTTAACAAATTGATCGTCCAATGCTCCCTATTCCACAATGGTCCACTATCAAAGTGTCCTCATGCAAGGAACCTCCCTCTAATTGTGTGCCACATGTCCTCCCATGTGCTAATGCTACTCATTTGTGCCACCGTAATTAATATGCTCCAATGCTCCTCCTCAACATATTTGATGTCCATATCCACAACTAAAGTCCATGAAATATAATCTTCAACCCAAGTGTCTAACCTCCAAGGTGTATATCACATGGTATCAAGATCCTAGGGAGAGCTAACCTTCCTCCAAGTGCCTAGTTTCCTCCTCCTAGGTAGGTACGTCTCCTAATTGAGCAATTGAATCCCCATTGTGTGCACCCAATGGGTTGGTTATCATGTTGATTATGATAACAAACTCCTAGGTAAGGGTATTATGCTATCACTCTAAGCAAGGTTAAGCATCCACCCAAACCAAGCCATCCATATGTCCTTGAAGCATCACCAATGGACTATGAGACCTAGCAAGGTGAAATCACTTTTGGAGTAGCTCTAAAAAGCTAACATAAGTAAAATAACTTTTGGGTTCTTGAGAATTTAATGAACTACTTGGGGATTTTTTATTTATTTAATTTCTATGCCCTTTAAAAAAATAAAAAATAAAATCATCAATCAATGTTGAGAAAGTTGAGGCTTAGAAATTAAGCCTCCGAAATTTGAAATTGTTATATTTAATGACTTCATTTTTATGCACATTTGATTTGGGTAGCATATTTAATTTCACTAACTAGTTTAGGTAAAAGCTTCACATGTCCAGCACACAATATTAAGTTTATTGTTTAATAAATTGGTAAAAATGTCTCCATTAAAATCCTTATGAGACATGTATTCCATGCTTACAATTTACAAAGATCAATATATTATCGATCTTTCTTTGTTAGTTGTGATTAAATTCCCATGTTTGCCATCTCTACAATGCCATTTCATCGACCAAACTCAAGTTAAATGTGAGGTTTGTAATTTTCTTCTCTACTTAGTAGAAAATTATAGCCGCATAAATTGGGTGTGCAAGTAGCAAACAAATAATCTATAATCCTAGGCATTAGAGGAAATTTGGGGTCTAAAATGGGCCTCCTAAGGAAAAAAAAAAGCCACATCACACTACAAATATGCCATGTCAGATTAAATCTAATGAAAGTCAACCTAAATAGTCTCATTAATGGTAGTTGACAACTATATTGAGTTAATGTAGAGTTAAGAGATATTGGTTAAAAATATTAATGAAATATTTAGATTCTTGTGCACACATAATAAATGATAGAAAACTTTTGAATTTTATATTATTATTTTTTTAAATGAATAGACCACCACTTTTTATATATTTAATAAATATAAAACTCAAATATATTCATTTATAATGAAAAATATAATTATGATAGTATTAAAGAAATAAACAAATCACTATTATTTTTTAAATAAATTTTATATTAATTCATATAAAAAATATTACATCACATAAAATAAAAAACAATAAACTATGTATATTCATATTATTTTTTATATTAATATAAAATAAATTTGTGGTTTAATGGGTAGGTAGGTTAGAGAGAAAAAAAGTAAAATCAAATTTTATTATAATTTTAGTAACATTAAAAATAGTTTTTATTTTTTATTTTGTTAGTATTTAAATGTTTTATTTATTTTTGTATGTAATAATTAAATATATTTATTTTTTAAATATTATTTAATAATATTAAAAATACTAAATATCTTATATTTAGTATTTCAAGATAAGTCTATTTAAAATTAAATATTATTTAGTTTTCTTTTCAAAAAATTGATTAATAAATGTTTGTAGTATTTCAAAATGCTTCCACTATAATTTTAATTAATGAGAAGGTTATGTTTTAGAGGAGTTGGAAGTAGTGATTAAATAAAATATTCTATATTTATTAGTTAAAGTTTATTTATCTTAGTTTGAGGTGATATTTTCAAGAACTTAACCAAGGTGAGGTTGATATGGAGTTAGCTATTGTCAAATAAAAATATGACACATAAGCATCATGTGTCCAATTCAACCATAATGGTTGACCAAAGATATTGAAATTCTATTGGTTTAAAAATTCAACACAATCCAGCTCATCCATGGCACAATTTTTTATAAGGCCCATTTTAGACCCCAAATTTCAGGGCCTTAGATATTTGTCAACACATATAGTATAGTGGAATAAAATAAACAATAACCAACTTTAATAACTAGTTGTGTTTAACATAGATTGAGTTTCATGTACTATACTATAAAAAATTTCAAACCAAAACATCACATGAACGAATGACACAAGAATTACCCTATACAAACTTGTTATGGAATAACTGAAGCTTTGAAATGACTATCTTTCTCTGGTTTTCATTAATGCCTATCTTGGTTACAAGGTTTTTCAGATATCACATACAAAAATATAGTTCATGGTGCCAAATGCCCCATTACTCTCATACCTCTCACATAAATCAATAAAGAAACTCCTCTCAAGTCAGTCTCTTCAATCTCTACACCCAAAGCAAATCCAACATCAACTCAAGTTGTGGAATGTCTTTTCTATTCTTCATCCTCCAAGTGAGCCTCCACCCAAACTCCTTGCCTTAACAATGGTTGAACCCCTTCCCTATTATTTGCCTTGCCTTTTATGCGAATAAGCTCTATGGTAAACATAGGGTAACAACCAACTATTTTTCCTAAGAAATTGTTATGGGTCCTCATTGTTCTCCTTCCCTTGATCTTCCAAATTTTGCATAATTTGGACATTGTAGGATTGGCTTGGACTACCATGTAACACCTTTTGATAGATTGGCCTATACACATGAAATCATCCAACATCACCATGCCACCTATCGGGCAAGTCTAAGTCTGATGGTCACCCTATGTATTATGCCTTTATTTTGCTACCTTATGTTATTGTATGCAGAGTGTAGGGGTAGAGCTAGTCTTCCCTCTAATTCTTCCAATGCTCTACATGGCCTAGTATTTGCCACGTGTTTTCCTTTTTCATTGTGGGATGTACAATGCATATTGCAAATCCATAGTGTATAGTTAGGCACCCCTCAGATTTCCCTTCACTTTTTTTGCAAATTTGTCCCAAATGTGCTTTTTCAGTGTAGACTCCAAACAAAGCGCAGAGTTAATTGAATCCTCTTCTCCCTTCCACATTTCAATGGTTTTCATGTCTCACTGCTTTAAGTGGGGTGTAGAGTGTAGAGGTCAAGTTCTAAGCGTGGAGCTAGGCATCCCTCAACATTACAATGACCTTTGCAAGGCATTTTCCTTAGCCATTTCTTGGAATTCCTAAGGCTTTCTAAGGTTGTGTTACCACCTCTCAATATGGATTCTAGCATAGGTTTCAAGCATGACTTCAAGAGTTCTTGAGTAGAATTTCAACTAGAAAAATAAACACTTTGCCATTTCAAATTTTCATCGATCCGTTTAAATCACACCTCTCTAATGGGAGGTTTTTGGTTTCCAAAAGCTTCTAAAGAAAGATGATGAAACTTGTTCATGATTTGATATCTCATACCACAACTGCAATCTTTTGCATGGATGCCATTGATAGCACATTTGAAAGTTTGTTTGTCACACCTTTCTTATATTTGATAAGCAGGTGGAATTGTTGCAAAAATCCCATCTATTTGCAATGCCTTGCATATTGCATTTTTCTTTCACTCTGTACATATTGGAATGGCTAGTGGTTAGAGTGGATTATGGTTTCCTTCCCCAAGAGGTAGTATTTCAATTTATTCACTGCTTCAACTAGGGAAAATAGTTCCTTATCATTAATTTCAATCTCAAAGGGTTGTTGCAAATTAGGAATGCCCAACATTGGTGCTTGATTATTTTTTCTCTTCAATTCTTAAAAATACCTTTGTTGTTGTTTTCGATGACAAAAACTATTCCCTTTTGTTGTTATGGGATAGTGGTGCAGGTACTATTGAAAATATCGAAACGAACTTCTGCATATATTACATTGTTCCCATGAAATTTCTTACATATATCAAACTAATAGGGGTAGTGCATTTGTTTATGGCTTCAACCTTTGGTTTTATCAACCTTCAATGCGCCTCCATCGATGATCACATGTCCAAGGTACACCAATGAATCTTTTCCACATTCATACTTTCTGAGATTAGCAATTTAATGCTCCTTCCTAAGTGTGTCTAGTAATTGATTCAAATGTGAGATGTGAGCTATCCAAGTAGAATTAAAGATCAATATGTCATCCAAATATACAATTACAAAAGGATCTATAAATGGATGCAACACATTATTCATCAAACACATAAAGTTGCAGGTGCATTACAAAAACTAAAAGGCATAACTAACCATTGATATAAACCTACCTTGTCTTGAATGTTGTCTTCCTAGTATCTTCATCTTTTACTCTCACTTGGTGATAACCCAATTTGACGTCCAACTTTGCAAAGAACTTAGCTTATCAAAATTTATCCAAAAAGTCATCAATCCATGGAAAATATATTTGTTCTTGATTGTCATTGTTGTTCAAATATATGTAGTCAATGCACATCCCCCGACTTCCATCCTTCTTGGGAACCATTATGATGGGTGACGAATTGCTTCAACAACTTTTTTAATTGCTTCTTCACTTCATCTACTTATAAAAATGAATTGTCAATACAACCCAATGTTGGGTAATGGAGATTCTTGCAACAAAAGTATTTCATGTTCAATTTCCCTCTTCGGTGGCAAACCTTTAGATTCTTGGAACACTTATAGGATTGTATAAATTGTTCCAGTCATAGCTTTTGTATGCTATCAAATCCTTCCAAGGATGCACTAATTCCTAACTCACCTTCTTATTCTTGTCTCTCTTCTCTTAAAACCAACAATACAAACTTCTTATTCATACCAATCAATCCCCTAGCCCAGTGTGCACTTATTAGTGACAACTTTGATTTTCTCATTTACATGGACAATGTAAGACTTTCCATCCTTCACAAGTGTGTATTATCCCTTCTTTTAAAGATTGCATACCTAACTTAGATATATGGGCTCCCCAAGATTACTCAACAAACATCCAATTGAATGCCATTTGCTTCTACCTCATACGTGAAGTTTTCATTAATGGTAAATATGAACTTACATTGCTTTGTGACCCTTAGTTCCATATCTTGTCTCATTGAACATAGTGGATATGGTTGAGGGTGGTCATGCACCTCCAATTTAAGATACTCAAGTAGCTAAGTTGAAATAAAATGACCAATCCAAGATCAAATATGCAATCTAACTTAGTTTATTTTAGTTGGACCTTGATGTGAAAGATTCTAGTCATCTCTCTTTCCTCCTTTTGAACTAATAATACTCAAAAATCCCTCTCTTTGGATTGAGTTACATGTCACCTTTCTTCAATGTTTGAGTTTTTGTCCACCCTTCGAGCTCCTTTTACAATGAATACATTCTTCTTTTTCTTGCATTGTTGCTTGGGGTAGTTGGATCTTAACTCATGATGAAATTTCCAACAACTCTGCTTTGTGTGGCCATCAACATTATAGTTCTTACAGTGCTTATTAGGGGCCTGATTTTTTGTTGCAATTGCAACCAACTTCTTACTTTTACTTTTCTCCTTCTATCCACCTTTTGGGTGTTCTTGCAACTTTATTCGCTTTCACCCATTGGGATGTTCTATGTTCTCATCTCCTTCAAGGAATTATGCTTATACACAAGTTTTATCAATGATCTTAAGTTTGAAAAGCATCGCTTATCTCCTAAGATGAGTGCAAAACTCTAAAGTAATTGATAAGCACTTTAGGACTCTTGATGTGTATTCCCAACTGAATTGCTTTTTTTTCTAGATTTAGTGGTGAATTCCTACACTAGTTGCCCTTGTCTTTGTTTGAGGTAAATCCAATGGATATTTTTCTCCTCATCATAACCAAATAGGATACAACTGACTAAATCATGTCTTTAAACAGTTCCCAATCTATGACAAGGGGTTCGTTGCCTAGTCTTCTAGTAGTGGCATCACTTTTGTTCCAGGTCAAAGCATGACATTTTAACATCAACTGAGAAAAATTGATATTCTTTGTGTTCCACTAACCTCATGCATACTAAAATAAACTTCTAGTTGTTAGCAACTAATTATTCAATTTCAAGGCATCTATCTCACCTACATATGGCTTGATGTCAATTTTTAACTCTACTTTGAATGGTGATAGATTCTTGTTGCATTCTCTTCTCTCCTCTTTTGGTTTCTCAAACTTCGGTACTTTCTCACCTCCACCTTACTTGTCTAAACCAAAGTTTGAATTTGTTTTCCTCATCATATACCAAAGTGGCAACCAATTTGGCACAATATTCATCCGAGTCACTCCCCATGTCGTCTAAGATACATCTATGGCCATATGGCTCTCTAAATGGGTTATTTTATACTAGGTCTCATTGGTCTCTCTTTTATCACCCATGGTCTAGTATGGATTGTGTTTTCTTCCTCCTCTAGTACCGATTTCAAGGACCAAGGAAACAAACTCTCCACCTTCTTGCAATTTTCTAAAAAAGTTAACATTCACGAGTAACTCCCCCACAAGGTAAAGGACTACACTCTAATACTTGTAATCCTAGCCTATGGATTTACCAATTCATCAACACATATATTAATGTTGAGTCAAGTAAACATTAACTAGAATAAACTTCAATAACTTCTTGTGTTTAACATGAATTCATTTTACCTTGCAATTCTATGAACAAAATCAAATCAAAGCATTTACATGAACATAGGACACCATGGCTATCTTGCTCTAATTTTTACTATTTTTATTTATCTTTGTTACAAGGCTATCTTAATATCACACAAAAAATATAGTTCATAGTGCTAAATGTCCCACTACTCTCAAACCTCTCCCACCGACGAGTCAATCAACTCCCCTACAAGTCAATCTCTTTGATCTCTACAACTAGAGCAGATCCGAGGTTAGCACGTATTGTGGAATGACTTCTCTATTATTTTCCCTTCAAGCGAACCTCTAGCCCAGCCTCCATGTGTCTTCACAATGGTCGAACCCCATCACTATTCTTTGCCTTAACTTTTATGGTTACTACTCTAGGGTAAATGGAAGGCCAACAACCAACCCTTTATAATATGTTATAGACACTCAATCACTCTCCTTTCTTTGGCATTCCAATTTTTGCATGACTTGGACATTGTGGGCTTGGCTTGGATTACAAGTGGCATCATCCAACATGGCCATGTCACTTGCTAACCAAGTTTGGATCTTGTAGTTGCTATGTGCCTTACCTCTTTGTTTTGTTGCCTTATGTTGTTGTACACATTACACAATGCAAAATTAGTCTTCCCTCCAACTCCTCCAATGCTCTTTCTGTAGCCTTTGTCATTTGCATGCCTTCTTTGGTGCAAGATATAAATTGAGGATCTAGGCTCAAGGGTAGTTTTTAGGGGTGAAATTTCACCAATTGGCTATTTTTGGGGTTTTTTTCCAAAAAATAAATACGCCATTTGGTCATTTTTAGTCTCTAATATTGCCTATATTTACATAAAATGTGTTTTCTTTAATCATAATATTAGCCAAAATTTTCAATTTTCAATAGTCAATTCTATGTTTCATATTTAATATTCGCCTCCCTATCTATATATATGTTTTCTTCAATAAATAATAATCACCTAGAACACTACACTTAGGGATGCATATAGAATCCTTAAAAAATACCTTGTTAGGCTCCTCTCTGACTCCTCTTCACTCCTCCATAAGCATGACCTCAACATGCTTTTTCTATGTGGATGTGGTTTGGAGTTAAGCTCATTTTTTACTCCTCTTCTCACTGTAGCATTGCAACGATCCACGCCTTGTTGCCTTACACAGGGTTTTGAGTATAGAGCCAAGCTCCTCTTTGCATTACAACCACCTTTACAGGGCTTATTGTAAGTGTCTCATAACTCAATCAATTATTCATTATTCAATACATTCCAATAATACATTAGAGAAATATTCTATCAATTTAACAATGAATAAAAACTATCCACTTCATATGCTACCATAGCCAGATTTGTTGATTAAAAATACCTTCACAAACCATCCATACGTAGTTCACGTGATGCTTGTACACTAATCCGTACACAATAATCCCCTGCAAAATTAGCCATACCAACAATTGGTTGAGATCCATGCATTTTATAAAGTTAGTACAATCCATTGATCGTCATGCAATCCATACACATGCATTAAATTGTTATACATCGCCTCTTACGCACCAATATCACATCTTCCATTATCATTTTTTGTCCTTTCATACGTCGTACTTGCATTCCTCTTATAATAAACGGCGAGCAATATTTCTTATGCTATGCAGCATTTAATGCGACGGTGGTCGCACTGTCCGCCGTCGGATCGCTCTTTGGAACGGATCCGACGGCGGACAGTGCGACCGCCGTCGCATTAAATGCTGCATAGCATATGCAGTATTGTTCGCCATAATAAACCCATCCATATTTTTTCATCCCATCCATATTTTTATTTTAAAATTAAAACTTGTACACCTAATTCACTAAAATCGCCTCCACTCGATCGCTCTTTATTTTTTATCTTATTTTGGCTTTTATTTAGTAAATAGACTTATTAGATTCTTAAAACTTGCATCCACAAACCAATTGATTTTTGTTTTTCGGTGCAATTATCTTATAAAGTGAAATATTAAAATAAATTTCATTTCTATACCCTATATTAAGGTGGGTAGTTGCCTTATAAAGTGAAATATTAAAATAAATTCCATTTATTAAGGTGGGTACTTGTGAAGCATTACAAATAAATTTCATTTTTATACCATTAACACTATTAAGGTGGGTTCCATAAATTAATTTTTTTTTAAAAAGTCAATGCTAAGATTGTTGGTAACGAGTAATTTCATGTTGAGGCTAACCATCGGACAAAGTCAATAGCATAAGACACCATGTCAAGAATTTTGAGATTAAGGTGGGTTCCACAAATAAAAAAAACCAATAAACCAATATCAAGATTGTTAACAATGAATAATCACACGTTGAGGTTAACCATTGTACAAATGAAGTCAATAGCATAAGACACTATTTGGGAATGTTGAGAAGGGGCAGGAAGAGTTAGGTGATGGGCAAAGAGGTTTCGCAAATATAAAAAACCAATACCAAAGAGTTAGGTGATGGGCCAAGAGGTTCCACAAATATAAAAAACCAATACCAAAGAGTTAGGTGATGGGCAAAGAGGTTCCGCAAATATAAAAAACCAATACCAAGATGGTTAGCAATGAATAGTAAACGTTGAGGTTAACCGTTGTACGAATGAAGTCAATAACATATGGCACTCGAGAATATTGAGAAAGGACAAGAAAAGTTCAGGAGATAGAAACAAAGAGAAATTGGGAAAAAAATGAACAGATTAATAGAAGAGACGTCTAAATATTGAGAAAGGACAAGAAAAATTTAGGAGATAGAAACAAAGAGAAATTGGGAAAAAATGATTAGATTAATAGAAGAGATGTCTAAGCATTTAGAAAGAATCATAACAAGATAATGGAAAGGTCCAAGATTCAATGGCAAATCCTATAAAGATTAAGAAACAATAATAGGAACGAAACAATGAATATACTTTATGATCATAATGAAAGCACTGACCAACTAACCGAAATGGTGATGTGTTATTTGCACAACCCTTACTCTACCAAAGGCTATCACCATGCCCATATTTGCCATATACAAACTAGCACACCCACAGAGTTTGTGACTGGATCACATCAATAGGGATCAAATGGTTTAGAGATAGTTATGGAATGGAAGCCAATTTGGATTTTTTTTTTAATTCCTCATTTTCTTCTAGTTAAACAAGTCCAACTGTGAGCTATCCATGCCTAGCTACAAGTTATCACCGACATTCTTCATGTTATCCATTTATCAACTATCAATTATTTTTAATATTCCTTTTATTTTTTCTCACATTCTTCTAGTTATCTGCCATGAACTGTTGGTTAGCCATTCATCAGCTAGCTACCAATTATTTTCTATATATATATTTTTTATAATTGTTTATTTTGAATTTTGAACAATTGTCATAGAATGAATATTGACAGTACACTTGTCTCATCCTCATCCGTAGATGAAAAAACATCGGGTGTAGTCCACCCTAAATCTCAAATAAAAATGTCTATCAACGTAATTACTAGAGATATCTAGATAACACATGCTATTTAAATAAAATCAAAATCGAGATACCAAAATATGATGGATTAGACAATTAAAGCACTATCATGGGAGTAAAAAAATCGAGGGAACTTTTGCTATGAACCCACCTGCTAGTGAATAAGAGAAAATATCGATGACATCTTTATATTTAGAAGGTGATGCTTATTATTAGTTCACGTGGCGGTCCAAAAAATCTAGCAGTTTCTTAGTTAACTGATAAATGTTCAGAAAAGATCTCCTTAAGAGGTTTTGCGATAATAAAGAAGATGCCACCCATACCAAGTTTGTTCGTTTACAACAAACGAGAACAATAAATGAATATACCCATAAATGAGAAGTTCTTACGACCAAATTTCCTGATTTTACAAATGAGCAACCATTGAAAATGTATGTTTATGGATAAAAACCCACTATCCATAGTGAGCTAAGGCTATCAAGATCTAAGAACTTGGTTGAAGCTAGAAATATGGCAAAAATTACTAAAAGGAAGTTGATTGTCAATGTGTCTTTACACCATTGTAGAGTAGTGGATGGAAAGCAAGTTTAAGTTTTGAACCTAGAGAAAGAAATCACCATAACATACAACTCATATTCCGACCAAGACGAAACACCACCAAAAGTACCAATGGCATCAATATCATGCAAACTACCAAATAGGAAATTACAATTATGTGCATCAAAAAGGAACTATTTCTCGAAATGAACAAACACAAGAACCACCTAGGAAGTATATCACGCCTCATCTCAAAAAGGTTGACAAAATCCAGATTCCAATAAAGGGGAAAAGCACACTTATAGGTCCACTCACAACCATGATTGGGAAATTGCAACCGAAGATCTTGAAGCTTAAAGGAATCGTAAAAAAGTCAAAGCGCAGCGATACTTGTAGATTCTAGTAGTACTCATAAATGTATAGACATCAATGTCGTTAAACAACTAAACCTTTTTGTGTACTCCACCAAGGACCTCAGTTACAGTTGCTAATGGACAAAACAAAGTAATAGGTAGTTCAAATCCAAGAATTGAAACTACAAACAGGATTCCACACTCTACCATTTGATCAAATGGATATGGTGCAAGGTTCGAAATGGTTGATACACTTGAGCTCATATTCCACAACCTTGAAGAATAGCTTATGGAGTTTAATTGGCACAATCAACATTATAAATTATATGGTGTGGAAGGGTCCACTCTCAAAAAAGGTAACTTACCACTAAGGAAAAAAGTGCACAACACATACAAGCATATAAACATGGAAGCAAGCCAAATATGTACTCAAGAAGGATCAGGGGTTCACCTTCAACAAAAAGGTCCAAACTTCAAGATATATTGCACATCCTACAAAGGAACCTTGCCAATGCTCAAAGCGATAATGAAGTCAGCACTTACAATTAGACCAACACAAAGATGATGATGCCAAGATAGCATGCTTAGCTAGAGAGATTCCTATTTTTATTCTTTGAGGACAAAGCATTCCTTGAGAGAGTGGCAACGTAACAAACATAAATATAAATATAAGGATAATAATAAGAATAATGTTAAATATTAAATATATTAATGAAAAGTCAAAAGGTAACATACCGGGAACATACCCCTTTGCCTCGTGACTAGTCAATGCATATAAATATATTGTCAGGAGGCTCATTGTAAGCATCTCATCATTATTCATTATTCAATACATTCTTCCATACATTGCAAGAATATTTTGTCAATTTAATAGCGAACATGAACTGTCCACTTCACCTCTCCACAAGGCTTCCAATGCAGGTTTTAAGAATGGCTTCGAGGGTTCTTGAGCACACAAGTTTAATTATCACTTCGAGGGTTCTTGAGCACAATGTGAACCAGAGAAATAAACACTTAAGTCATTTTGAATCATCATGGATCCATTTGGATCAATAAATACAAACATATAACAAGCTCATTTCAACCACTAGAGATTTGAAACTAGATAAAATAGTAAAATTTTGGCAATACTTATTTAAAAATTTGTTTGGCTATTAGCTATCATACCCACAAAAAATAGAGTTAAATTCCGTTGGTTGGGCCATTCACTTCCGAGCAAGATTTCTAATCACACAAATTTTATTAAAAGTTTATGCAGTGTCATTCACTTCTTCCACCAAGTATGCAATATTTAGACCTATCTTGTGGATTTCCAACCACTTACAAATGATCAAATCTGGATCCATATACATACCTAGAACTGAATCTGGAACATAATACTTTGTTTGGTTTTCATAACTTACAGGAAACCTATGGTTGATACAGTTATTTCACACAGGAAGGATGTGTCATTTATACATTAGTATCTTCTAGTGTTGCCTTTGCAATATCAGAAATATGAGGATAACATGCCTTCTCGTCAAGCTGCTTCTGGGCCCAAATTAGCATTTTTAATAAGCTAGGAAGCTTTGGATCTGCAAAAATGTACAGTGCATAAAAGTTTAGAACAAATATGAGAAAATTCCCACAGGCAATTCAAAATCGTGTCAATCTCTGTGCAAATGCCACATATAATCAATAACAGTGACAGCTAGCGTTATAAAGGTTTCACTTAAATACATCTATCAATTCCCTTAAACCTATTACTAGTCCCTTCAAACTGAATTGAACATGAGTCAAATTTGCCACAATAGAAATCTTAACGCATACTACTTTGTCAACAAAATTGTGAAGTCTCATAGAATACCTTTTTCATGACTTTGACTAGTAAGAATTGCTGCATTCACTTCACTTGCAGTCTTCAAGCGCTGGGAAATATCAAGCAATTCCCCAAGAGGACAACTGGATGCATCTTCAAAGGCTAGCAAGGCAACAGTACGCTCCAGCTCCTCTAAAAATGTATGCTGTAAAATGGCAGCTAAAATGTTGATCAAATTTGCAACCAAAAGGCTTGTCTGGCCACATCTTTTTGAACTTTAAAAATCACTCTTATGATGCTCAAACCAAGAAATGGATAGTGCTAAATAAACCAAATCACTTAAAAATACAGATATTTACAAAGAATAAGAATCAACTATGTTTAAGCAATTCTGCAAGATGGACAAACAAAATGGAAGACACTACTAATATCAAAGATGTATTACATTGGGTGTGCTTTTTGGTCCTTGCATCACTCGATAAATCTGCCAAAGCCATGAGCTAGAGTACCTTTCCCTACCAATAACCAGTACCTTATACTAACCCTTCCAAGCATTATGATTTCATTGATTTCAGTGCATTTAACATCGTGTAGTATCCAAAGGCGCAAACTTGGACTCAGAATCTGCTGCAATATTACTGCTGAGTGTTCCACACACACACATGCCTTGACACAACTGAGCAACCCCAATATTATTGCCGAGTGTTCCACACACACACATGCCTTGACACAACTGAGCAACCCCAAGACGGACTGGCCAATTCATTCCAAATGAAGTTAAGATTAACATGGGGTTCATGCAAACTTTCACATTCCAACTATCCCTGAAATGGGTTGTTTTGTTTTCCTGAATGAAATTAATATTAACTAAGAACTAGAAAGATGAAAATCGCAGAAGAATCATAGACTGGCAAGCACTCAAGGATCCTTAAATACTGATCTTATTCTTGGAGACAGACCCACCAAAACATTCCTCTTGGGTAATTGCAGCCCAAGTTACATGGTTCAGGTTCGAGTTCAAATTTACTGATGATATTTGGATAAGATTCGCCATTAAATTCGTCCATATAGATATTTCAATATTTTTAATATATAAAAAGGATTTTAAAAAAATCCATTGAAACACACATAGACTATAGTCAATGACTAAAAATGTTGATTATTTTTAAAATTCCTCGAGATTCAAATTTGCCTTGAAATTCTTCTTGAGATTCGAATTTGCCTTGAGAATGGCTTTGAAATTTGGCTTAAGGTATCTAATTAGCCTTTAAAATTCGGTGAACCACAACGAATTTCAATTTTTTTTAGATTCAACAAATTTTTAACCTCTTCAACAAAATTGTGGAATCTTGTGACTTAGATTGCAGCATATAGCTCTATAGTAAACCATAATAAAATCAAGACCCTCGATTTTCGCTATCACAATTCCACATTCCCTACTGCAGTCTGCTATCGATGCTGCTTCACCTTCTCCACATTCACAGAACCCTACTGCAGTCTGCTACTGATGCTGCTTCACCTTCGCCATACTCAAAGCCCACTCCATTTCCCTTTCCTTTTGGTTATACTGATGCTTTTCCTTTTCATTGTAGCCAGACTTGTTCTCTACCCAACTTGGAGTTCAAATTGAGCAAAAACCTTAATGAGCAAGCAGAAAAAGATATGGACAACTTTCAGTTCTATTTATTCTACACCTTCAATGTAGCTAGACATTACCAGCGACTCCTATATGTGGCTCTTGTTTCAAACACCCTTTTTCTGAGGCTATTAGGTTAGAATTTTGACCAATGTCAGAAAAGTCACACATGCAGCCAATAAATGCAAGACACAATACACAAGAGGGAAATGTAAACTTGATTCTTATTCAATATGGTGGATGTCAATACATACAAGAGAAACAATGTCCTGTGCCAAAATCCCATACAGCCACTTTATTAATTAGGCATGACCTAATACATTAATAACATGCGACTTTAGTCACTTTATTACCAACATAAATTACAATGTAACTTTATTATATGACCATTATGATACAGTAACTTGAACACCCTCCCTTAATGATCATATAGTATACAAACATTTGTCCCAGAATGCAAATTATCTGGACCAAACGTATCAAAATGTCTACAGCTGACCCCTCAAATGCACTCCAGAAATCAGATCTTGAAGCTATCGCCAAATGAGTAGAATCGTTCACTGCATGACATATTTCTGGCATGGCTGATAAAGAGTAAAACACCTCACCTACCACTCAATCAAACACCGAGTCTTCATCTGGATAAGACTCAATGTTGGCTGAAAATTTCAGCCCATATACAAGGGATGTAGATGCTGATTTCAACTTCAAGAAGCTGTCCTCTTCCACTGTGTGGGTACAAAAGTGTTAGAAAAATTACAAACCAAGCCTCTAAAGCCTGCCATAATTTGTAAAAAACCTCAAGCACACCTACAACCTGCACTTCCTGTGTCTGATCCATAACTGCCTGCCTCTGATAGCACTGTGTCTTGACTCTTTACAACTATCCACCAATCATCTTGTTTTTCAATAGTTGAGACTGATCTGGATACATCTGAAACCTCTGGCTTCAATTCTTTAAGACTTCCACTTTCTCCTCCGTCACTAGACTGTGGGAGCTATTCTTTCTTCACATCTTTAAGCCTTCCCCATTCTCCTCCATCACTGAAATGTGAAATGAACAATGCTCATTTACCAGCAAATATCCAACATAGGAAGGACAATAAACAGAAATCCATTTAGGACAGTAACAAATATATTTAATAATGAATAACAATATGATAGATATGATTTACAATGACCACCTAGAAGTTATATATACACATTTACTGGTCATGTGGATAAAAAGTCACGGCCCTTAGTTAGGTCATGTGTCTCTTCATTAATTATTGTTTAATTATTATTACTAATATTTATTTTATATTAATGTTCACTACGTTGCCTTCCCCTTTAGAAATGCTTTTCCTGAAAGCATATTTATGGAAAATACTTATCTCTGGTTCTGGCCTGTAATGCCTTCTCATAATCCTTTGTTCTTCTTGCAGTGATAGTTATGATACAAGATAATATGATCTTCTAAGTGCTGAACAGAATTGTTGAGTTGTGAAAGGGTAATTCAACCTTCTGTGGGACTGTGCATTTATAGGGTTCTTGGAAAGAACTTAATACATTGTGACTTCTAGTTTGAGACCCAACTATACTGGTATTAATATTCTTCGGAATATAGGTCAACTGCTTTTGTTGATGTTGATAAACTGATTGGTTAAGGTATTGGCTCTTGTGGTTAGGATGTTGATAACGTATACTTGTAACGTAATTTTAACCTTATCATACTTGTAGTGTTTTCCTGATTCACTTCTGGTATGATGTCTTCTTCATGCACTTGTGTCGCTTTGTTGATCATTGAATATCTATTAATCACACTTGGACACTTGAAATTTATTGGTAAGGATCCATTTTATATTATTGTTCATTACAAAAAGTGGGAGCTCCTCTCCCTCTTGTGCTACTTGCACAGCATTGGTTGATGACAGCTTAACCCTCTGCAGTTGTCTTCCTTGCAGGTCCATTGATTTATCAAACTCAATCTGATTCAAGTCACTGATTATAACATCCCTGCTCATAACCACCTCACTTCTAATAGGAATCACTGACCTATATTTTTAAGTTTTTACTTTTGTCAACATACCCAACAAACAATAATTTCCTATATGTGATGTCATCATAGCCACTAAACCAAAGATTTTTAAATGGTTACATCAAATTTCTCACCAGTCCAAGCTTACTCAAGTTTTAATTCTATCAAAACGTTGTTGGACTTGGGAGTCCTATTCAGCAAATATATTGCTTTAGCCCAATATCCATTTGGCATTCACTTACCTTATAGCGTCTACTTCATGATGTCTATAACTCTATTAGTCTTCCTTTCAGTATCACCTCTCTTCCTCTAAATTCCTTAAAATAAGCAACCCTATCATAATTTTCTCCATTATAAAACAGGAGAACATTTATCTTCCTACCACATTCTTCTTCTACGTCTGCCTTAAACTTCATAAAAGCATTTAATTCATCTATCTCTTACTTAAAAAAGAAGACCTATGATTTTTACAGAAAATCATCAACAAGAAGAAAAAAATAGCTTACACCTGATAACGATGGTGCTCTTATTGGACCACAAATTGTGAGATATACAAGCTCCAACGCTTTGCCTGCTCCCATTTCAATAACTTCTTTGCATTGACAAGGAAGCGTTCCCTAGGGTCGGGGGCATGCCCCCTCATTCCCCACACCCCGGGGACTTGGGGGCTCATGGTGAAACGTTTCTCTTCCCCCCCAATTTAGTGAAATTTGAGGAAACGCAAAGGGGAGCTCATCCCCCTGTTTTGAAGCATGCATCGGTGAAGGGTGGGGGGGGTGCCTGGGCGTTCCTTCCCGAAAATGGGGGCACCTGGACACCAGATAGAGCTCAAAAGAAGCATGAATCAGGGAGTATGTTGTCCTCGAGCAGCTCTACTCCTTTGATCAGTTTTGGTTGGGCCAACAAATTTTTTAAGGTTAAAAGATTGGTGCACTTAAAATAATTGGTTAAAGTTCTAGTCTCTAGAGAACTAGGAGAGGGTTTTGTACAAGCTCTAGATTGGAATGATGCAGTTGGTTCAATAGAGGATAACCCTCCAATATATTTATGCATTGATTTTGAACATGCTGAAAAGGATTAATATAGTTCACTCTTATATAATTGTATAGTTTACTCTAAGGTTTAATAGTTCACTCTTGCATAATTGTATGTTGGACTTCAAAGCCTCAAATAATGTGATACCCTCTGGAATCATGAAGAAATAGGGTCCTCGGGTCACATTTCCCCATTAGAGCATCTATGCCATGGATTCACACAACATTGAAGTGTGTGGAATCATTGAAAAAATAGAATTAAGTTTTGCTGCATCTCCAAAAACATCTATGGTTATGGATGTTATGGTTGCTAATGTACCAAAGGATTGGGGCATATTGTTGTCACGTAAATGAGCTGCTATGGTGGGTGGATACATAGAGATAGCATATGTTATGCTGTGATCACTTTGCCTAATCCTCAATAAGTGAGGCTTTGCAAAAAGTAGTTTAAACTGTATTTACACAGGATGAATTGTTATTGCTGGGATTTGTAATTTTTATGACCCCCACATCCTCCCGTCCCTCCCGAATTCCTTTAAAATTTGGGGGTGGTCTCCAAACGTCCCCAATGTGCATTTCCCTGTTCCCGCGTCCCAGAAACTTGGGGGAGCATTGCAAAATGTGGGAACTCCTCTTCCTCTTGTGCTACTTGTACAACATTGGTTGATGGCTGCTCAACCCTCTGCAGTTGTCTTTCTTGCAGGTCCATTGATTTATCATCCTCATTCTGATTCAAGTCACTGATTATAAGTTATAACATCCCTGCTCACAACCACCTCATTTCTAACAGGATCCACCAAACTATACTTTTTACTTTTGTCAACATACCCAACAAATAATAATTTCCCATATGTGATGTCATCATAAGACACTAAACCAAAGATTTTTAGATTTTTAAATGGTTACGTTAAGTTTCTCACCAGTCCAAGCTTCCTCGAGTGTTAATTCTATCAAAACGTTGTTGGACTTGGGAGTCGTATTCAGCAAATATATCGCTTTAGCCCAATATCCATTTGGAATTGACTTACCTTGTAGTGTCTTCTTCATGATGTCTATAACTCTATTAGTCGGCCTTTCACTATCACCTCTCTACCTCCAAATTCCTTGAAATCAGCAACCCTATCAAAATTTTCTCCACTATAAAACTGGAGAACAATTATCATCCTACCACATTCTTCTTTTACCTCTGCCTTAAACTTCATAAAAGAATTTAATTCATCTATCTCTTGCTTAAGAAAGAAGACCTATGATTTTTACGAAAGATCATCAACAAGAAGCAAAAAATATCTTGCACCTGATAACAATGGTGTTCTTGTTGGACCACAAATTGTGAGATTTACAAGCTCCAATGCTTTGCCTGCTCCCATATCAATAACTTCTTTGCATTGCCTTCCAAGTGAGCATGTTGTACATCTCCCTTCTATCTTCTCCATATAATTTTGGACATCAACCATCTCAAACCTACACAGAATGGAAAGATGTGAAAAGAGAAAAATCTATTATATACAATGCCAAAGTTCATTGTTGTCCAACTACCTAACAGTTTCTTTGGATCTGCCATTCTACAGCTGTGTATCATAAATTACAGTCTTACTGTTGTAATCACACCAAAACTTGCACACAATTCTCACTCCATAATACCATTTTTTCACCAATTAATTAATCTTGAAATTCTGTACATCATTCTCAACTTTCAGCACAAAATAAAAACAATCATTCAGCTAAAGAATGCAGATTTACAATTGTCAGTCTTGCTGAACACTTTGAGATTCGTTCCCCTTGAAACAGACTTATTCTGTCTTTGTGCAGGCCGATACCATTTATGTTACAGTCTTCTCTAGCCTCTGGAACTTCTCCTCTGTACTGACTAATTTTCTCTGCACTAATCTGCACCCTCACTGTTCCTCAACAGTCCAGTTTTCCCCAGAATTTTGTCTTTCTATGCCTAAGCAAGCACTTATACTGTCCCTTCTAAGCTCTGTCTTGCAGTCCTCTGTGCTATGCTAACTCTAACCACAGAAGTTGCATAGCATGTGAGTAATGTCCTTTTTTACCACAATACTTCTTGAGCAAGGACAATTCACTGATCGTTAAGAGCTTTACCTTGTTTAGCTCCATCAGTCTTCTCCACAGTGCCAGGGCACACTCATCCAGCAAGTACATGAGCAGGCACATACCACGGCAATAAGGGCCTGCACAGCCACAGTGCTGCAGCTGTTTGCTTTATCCCTGTCCACAGCAGAGTGTGAGGGAGGTGCAGTTATGTACGGTGCACATACCACGGCAATAAGGGCCTGCACAGCCACAGTGCTGCAGCTGTTTGCTTTGTCCCTGTGCACAGCAGAGTGTGAGGGAGGTGCAGTTATGTACGGTGCATACATGCCTTCAGCTTGCATGCACCAATCTTGGCATTTTGCCAATTTTGCCACCTTCATTTAAATACAGTTTACTGCTGTTCCAGATTTAGAAATTTCAAATTTCCTGTTTGTTTCGCACCTTTAAAATGTATGCATGATCTATTTTTAAACAGGGTACAGATCCCTAGGTTTCTTACAGGGGTAAGATTCCAGTTTAGGTGAGGGTGTAGTTCTCAAGGGGATGCATGCTTACATGCTCCAGTTTGTCTTCCAGTTGAGGTGCACTTGGCACACCAATCCATGCTGTTAGATGCAATAGATGAGTAGACTAGGGTTAGGGTTTGACTAAGTCACCTTGAGTACTTCATGCAGTGACCAGATACATTGTATCTTCCCCTGCCCTCCTATTCTATTAAGGAGATGTGGGGTGCACCACACTGTTCGTTAGCTAGTTTTGGGTTTGAAACTATTGAGTGTAGATTTTTCTTTCCATATTCAAGAGAATGTAGATGTGGTTGAGAGTTCAAATCTGTGTTCTCATTATTATTTTTCCGCAGTACGTGGTTATAGATACTGGGATTCAAAGATTGTTGTTTTAATATGTTTCAAGTTACTTAGGGTTTTTAGAATTATTTGAGTGATGAATCTACTTACCATGATTTGGAAAAACATCATGGTATCAAAGCACTTTTGCTTTAACTATCCAGGAATCCATGCATGGATAGGACTGCAACCTATGAGAGGGGGTTGATTGAGGGTTTCAGGGATGAGATGCCTGAACTTTAGTAAGTGAAGCAGATCTGGACCTGAGAAGGGTTGTAGAATGTGAGGCCCCAGTTGCTCTAGGGATTGGAGGGTTACTTTCTGACACTAGAAGGCAATCCACACTTGTAAGAGGTTGCATATTTCATTCTTAGTTGCTGGCATGTTTTTGTGTTCGTTAGATTGCAATCATGAACAATCACAGTCTCCTAGATTGTCACATACTGGAGTATGCTTCCAACTTTGTGCCAGGGCATTTGGGAGTCCAGTTTAAATTCATGCCCCAGAGAAGAGGAAGAAGCTCGAACCTTTCAGTTGCAAGAATAACGTTGTTGGCTATAGTGTGTCCTCTTACAAGACCCGTGTTCCATCGCAGATAAAGATATTAGTGTGTCAAGATGTTAAGGTTGATGATGATAGTAGACCACAGGTGCAAGCTCATATGCCAGGTTCTAGAACAGGAACATAGAGTTTTATTTTCTAGCACAGCTAGGACTCCAAGGTGGCTTGCCCAGACATTGCAGGGGGGAGAGGAGCAAGTTGGAGCCCAAAGACTTCTTTTCGAGTAATTCATCCTCTAAAGAAATTACCCAGTTATGTTAAACTAATGTCTTCATTGATGTAGAGCCTTCTAGTTATGTGGAGGTAGCAAGGGAGCAGGTATCACAAGATGCCAGGGGGTAGAAATACAACTCCATCAAGAAGAATGACATGTGGGAGATTATGCCTAGTCCAGGAGGAAAATCAAAGGTGATTCCAAGTGGATGTACAAGGTGAAGCATGCAACTAATGGCAACATAGATAAGTATAAGGCTCAAATCGTAGCAAGAGGATTCTCTGAGAGAAAAAGATTTGACTATGAGAAGACCTTTGCTCCAGTTGCAAGTGTACTTCTTATCAAGACTATCCTATCTTTAGCATCAGCGTTTGGTTGGAAGTTATATCAGATATAGGCAAAGACAAACTTCCTTAATGGTGGGATCAAGGAAGAAGTATATATTAATCAATTGAGAGGGTGTAAGGTGTGATACCCCTCATTTTGTCATGGGTGTCCACATCTGATTTTCATCACATGTGCAGCAGGGGTTCCTGGTTGATAGAACATTCCATGATTGATGATAAGCACGATGACATAGATCCCCTTCAAATGGATTAGAACAATAAAATCTCCAAAGTTTATGAGCACTTTCAACAACCATTACAAGTGGAAGAGCCTCCAATATATGGACTCTAAGCTCAACAAACTACAATATAAAAAATAATATTTCCTAGATGTTAGGAATTAGGGCCCCTATATGTCTCTAGGGTATTCTAGTCTGGGACCAGACAGTTTCTTGGGCATGATGTCCAAGCAGATTCTGCACGTTGAGACAGAGACTTCCTGGTCTGGGACCAAGCAGTTCTTGCACGAGCACTCCTAGTTAGTTAACCAAATGATTCTTGGTCAAGTATACTAAGATGATGATGTGTGATGTCCTCTTTCCTAATCGTTTATTGCTAGATTGTTTCTCAAGGGACTGGCCACCCCTTAATGATGTCACTAGCACCTAACCCTTAGGATCAGTATTGAGGACCAAAGGATCACATCGTCCAGTTTGGATCTTCCCCTTGTAGTATATAGAATGATGATAAAAATATATGAAACAATGTACCATGAGAGAGAGAGAATATTAAAGCCCTTGGTCCTATAGGTAAAAGGAGTTGTTTGTCCACCTTTATGCTACACCTTGATCTTGTGGGTATGAGGATTGTCTTACCTTCTTATTGTGACCTCCTTTGGTTGACTTAAGGTCCTTTATCTTACTTGGTCCTAGCACTCTTATTGTGTGTACCTTCGGTATGATGACTTTTACTTTATGGTTTTTATTTGGACCATTGGTGTACTATCCTAAGTCGAACTTTATTTTATGGTTTTATTATATAAGACCATTGGACCACTTTATTTTATGGTTTTATTTTACAAGACCTTTTAGGACCTTTGGTACCTTTTATAAGTTAACTTATTTTATGTTTTATTAGTTAACACCTAAGACCCTTATAAAAGCAAGTGTTATCCTTCAATGTGATTATCCAATAAGACATTTTCTCATTTACCTAGTTTTGGTTGCTGCTAACCGCAACCCCTCTACCAGTGCAATCGTGTCTCTTCCTCTGCTAGCGTGACTATTCTCTACTCAACTTGACTGTGCTTACCTGCTCCAGAGTGACTGGGTCCTCCGCTCAGCATGACCATGTGCCTCTTCCTCTGCTAGCGTGACTATTCCACACTCAGCGTGCTGTTCTTCTGCACCAGCGTGACTGTGGTCTCTACCCTAGCATGATTGTGTCTCTACCCGCTGCGTCACTGTGTGTCTATATCCGCAGCATGACTGTGGTCTCTACCCCAGCGTGATTGTGTCTCTACTCGTTGTGTGACTGTGTGTCTATATCCGCAACCTGATTGTGTGGTCTCTACCCTAGCGTGACTATGTCCCTACCTGTTGTGAGACTGTGTCTCTACTCACAGCGTGATTGTGGTCTATTGCCCAGCGTGACTGTGCTCTTTTGCTGCTCCAGCGTGACTGTATGTCTTGCCCCACCTGACTATGTTCTCTTGCTGCTCCAGTGTGACTATATCTCTTGCCCAATGTGACTGTCTCTCGCTGCTCAGCGTGACTGTACCCTTGCTTAACGTGACCGTGTCTCTCGTTGCTCAGTTGCTTGCATGACTGTTTGTCACTAATCAATGTGACTGTGGGTCACTGCTCAGCGTCATTGTTTGTCTCCTTTCAGCATGACTGATGGTCACTACTCAACGTGACTGTTTGTCTCCTTTCAGCGTCACTGGTTGTCACTCCTCAACGTGATTGTGTGTACTTGTTCAACGTGACTGTGCTTACTTCTCAGCGTAACTAGGTGTCTATTGCTCAGCATGACTATGAGTCTCTGCTAAGTATGACTGTGTCTCTCTGCTAGTGTGTTGCTAAAGCCTGAGTAATTGATTGAAGTTTCTCTTCCTGTTGATTACAGATATGAGGTTTGTTTCCTTACTGCTTTAACTCTCTTAAGCTCTCTCTCAAGGTATGTCATTTGTTCATCAAGTTGACTTGTCCCTTCGGTGATGAGATCAAATCCTAAAAGTATCCGAGTATAAGGTTGATTCAAAATAATTATAGATTAGTATTGTTACGATTCTTTACTACTGTTATCTATTGTACATTAGTTTATCATATTGTTACTATACATGGCATTTGGTGAATCATCTCAAGGACCAACTTTAACACAGTGACCAATGGTTGAAATAGATGAAAATTATGTTTGATTTTATTGCAATTTAAATTTATTGAAACAGTACTATTATGAATCTAACCTGATTCATAATTATGTTTATGCATTGAAGTATATTTATTTATGTTAAGTCTTAACCTAACCCTAAACTTTAACACGGAGTACCGAAACATGGGGTACGCCGTACCATTTAGCCTATACATACCCCTTTTTTTATAATGGTGTTTTGGGTACATGGAGCCAGTACAGAGTACGACAGGAAACATAACTTACCCATACCCAAGTACCCAGTACAGCAGGAAACGTACCTTACCCGTACCCAACCCAATATGGGCACATGTACCCTACCCCCAGGTACAGGTACCCCTGCTACACAGACTGCAACCTACCCTGCTAATGTGCATGGTATGATGTAATTCTCTTATTTGCAAGAATGTAATATGACATGTATTTTCCAATAAAAAGAACAGCGGTCATAAGACTACAAGCAACGACAGTAATACATAGAATATTTTCACCAAGTTAAATTGCAGATACAGAATTGATGCATTTTAATGGAATAGAACAAAATCAAACTATGAATCCATAAAGAATTCAACTGAATAATACTGAATCTTCAAGGAAAAATACGATAGGAATAATTACATTTTCTTCTCCCCTTGGTGCAAGTTCCTCCTGAGCAAACTCAAGTGCCTCTTCTACTTTTCCGTTGCGTATAAGCTCAATTAACCTTTGCTGCTGAAGATGGAAAAACAGCTGGGGATTTGTATCCAAAATCTGCATCAATACCAATTAAGCATAACATAGACAATTTATAATACAATGCAAATATTCAGAAATTATTTAATTGTTCCAATAATGATGGCCACAATGCAAAAAAAAACAGTTTTAAGGAGACATGCATGCCGTCTCACTGAGAAAAACAATTGAACAACCCTACTATCTTTGGATTCGAATTTTTCATCTGCACAACTTCTGACCAACATACATAATTTTGAAGCTCTTCCAATAACAGCCATTAACTTGCACGAGTTTTAGAAGCAAATTTGAATAAAAATGTGAATCACAACGTGCAAAGTATGTAAGTTTAATTCATTTCACAATTTGCAAAACAAGTGTTTGCAACAGTAAACTTAGCCTAAGGAGTCATCTAACCTACATAACTCCCCTGATTTAATGGAAATTTGTAAAATTATGAACATTTGATTGGGAGATCTTTTTTCCCATTTGCCTTTTTCAAGTAACTACTATCAAAGTGAGAGATTAATTGGTTTACTTAATAATAATTGATATATAATGCAACCCTAGTTTGTGTGTACCTTGTAAATTTGCAATATGCCTTATTTATGTTCCAAGACAGAGAATGCTCAAAATATATGAATGATGCAATGCTCAACTAGAGTCATTATTTTACAAGGGTAGCTACAGCCTACAACTACATAAAATTCAAAAGGAGCACCCAAAAGAGCCATTAATATGCAGAATTTCAATGCTTGTACTGAACCAAGAATAAACAAGACAAATTACACCATGATAGAAAGCATCGCCCTCTTTGAGATGGGTGAGGACTTGCATGGAATGGCCTTCACATAAAACTTTGTTTAACGAACCTTTGACAATCAACATGAACATCCCAGACTTTAGACACATGCCCATATAGTTAAATTCCCCTCGAAGACAAAATGCATAGCTTTGGACAATCATGCTCACCATTCCCAAAATGGCAATTAAAGAAAATGTGAGCATAACATACATAAGAACTTATCTAATAGTATTAATACCACCCTCCACATAAACAATAGATAGCATACTACAATGTAGAATAAATTGAGACAATTACAGATCTCTCATCCCTTAAACATGTTTTCCTAGCAGCTCATGCATAAAATAACAAAGATCATCAGATTAACCATCCCTTCTGTAACGTCCACGACCCACCGGCCGGCGAAGAGGACGCTACCATGGCGCTAACCATCCGGGCTACCAGCCCCATGATCATGTGAATTCATAAAAATGCTGAGACAGAATGCATTGAAGTAGAACATACACAGATGCAATTATCTATCATACACAGCGGAAGCAACATACATTCATGCAAGCATTCATTCAACATGTTCATCACATTCATTAACAGAAAATATGATTGCAGAAGTAAAATAGACAAGATTACTTATCTTATAAAGAACTCGTCCCGCAACCAGCTACGTCGCTGCAACGTTCCACCCAACCATAGGCCAGCGTGCTCCTTAATCTCTCAGCAACGCTGCCACCCCCGAGCTGGGCATGATTCTCCAAGGAATAGAGAACAAACAGGCTTACACATAGCCAAGGATACACAAAACACAGCCAAGCCAACACAGTTGGGTTTATCAGGCCATCAACAAGACAGCCAAGCCAACATGGTCAGGTTTATCAGGCCATTAAGGAGCTGGGAAAGGCTAAATGCTAAGTTGGTGAGCTCATTACAGAGCCAAGAACACCTACACCAGAACTAGCCTGGCTTCTAAGACACCCACACACACCCAACACAAGGAATCAATCCCTTCTCTGCTACACAGTCCCTCAAGCCCTGCATTCCCTTCCAGTGCTATTCAGGGGTTGTGGAGAAGAAAGCCAACCCTCTAGCTCTGTCCGTGTGGTTTCCAACCACCAGGTTTATCAAGCAAACCAAGCCCCCATCCCTGCTCCCAACACAGTCCGAAGACCAACCATTGCACACATGCAATCAATCAACTGTTACAGCTTAACAGGGAAAACGACTCCTGAGTCATTCTTGGCCCTATTGTGGCCAAAACGACTCCAAACAATCTGCAACAACCCCAAAGCGTAATAGCAAACACAGCTCACGACATGGGGAAAACAACTATCCCAAAACGTATCAGCATACACTACCAACAAACGTGGGGAACAACAGCCCGTTTTGCACAATCGAAGCCGCTGGGGGAAAACTTACACCGACCACACTGGGGAAGAAATTACAGTCTCCCAGCCTGTGCGTGAGAGAAACTTGCACCAGACCCCAAAACACAGAGGAAAACATATGCACGGGCCACCATTAGTAAGGAAAACTTACACACAGTCCCTGAGCTTAAAAATGGCTCTCCACAGGAAAAATCATGGGTGATAGTGACCGAACAGCTCCCAGCTTGCTGCGTAAGTAACAACAACACAGAACCCACAAATCGGCCTAGGAGGAAGGTATACAGCCACACCATCCGCAATTCCGTAGAAGAAAAACTGCGTGGGTAAAACCAGGAAAGCTCCTGTGCGTGAGAATGAACAGCCAAGGCAAGAATGGCGTCCTGGTAGTGCGTGGAATGAGAGGCGTCGTCCTTCCTCTGCCCATCGTGAGGTTCAATCTGCTGGTGGAGTGTGCGTGTGGGCAAGGACTGACAGTCCTGCCGCACTCCACTCCCAGCCATAACTGCCCCAACTAGCAACAGCAATTTTTTTTAATGGTAGTGGTTGGATAAAACAAGGGAAGGTGACACATGGCTTTTTCCCCCATTGGCCAAGGTTTGACATCCCCCACCATTTTCCTTGTGAAAATCATGCCCCTTCTCAATTTAGTTGTCGCGAACATAGCTGGTTGGGTTCATTTAATTAAAGATGCATATTTACATGATGACAAAACTCAATATGTATGCCGCATGCCCCGATATACCATCGGTGACAATTTAAATCCGAAACATAGCATAACCAATCAATGGTGGGGCCTTGGCCTTTAGCTCCGCACCATGATCATTACAATATATACATCATGTACATTTAATGCAACGGGGTCAAAACCGGGGTGTTACACCTTCTCACTAGACCAATGCCATGTTCACAAAGTCTGTTCCAATCAACAACTAGTAGACAGTGTTACATGGGGACACGTTCCCAAGGGTAGGGAGCAGGCTCACCATTCATCTGAGACGCAAATAATCCAGTGGGGATGTTTTCCAAAGTACCCCTTTTGGGGGGTGTCAACAAATGCACATGGGTACATACCCTTGAAAAGCAGGACACCAAAAGTGCCCTGACAAAAAAGGATACTTCTGGATGTTCCCTTCCCAAAAAATAAAAAGCCAAGTTAAAAAAAATAATAGTAAACTAAAAAAACACCAATCCTAAAGGCTAAAAATTACACTTCATATATATAATTATATTATGAACCCCTCTACACCCACCCAAACTCACATTTACATTCATGTTTTCCACATATTTGATTTTTTTTGTTTTTGACAGGGCAAGGTCCCCTATGTTGGGGATCCTGAAGTTCCCTAAAATTTGGGGGTGCATCCACATGTCCTTTAGACACATTTCCATATTCCGACATCCCCATGTCCTATAACCTTGTTATTGCCAGTAGATCAAGCAGCATGGACCCTAGCTCTTCCTCTGATTTTAACAATACACAACTTACAAGTGCATCATCCTGATATAGAAAATTTCTAAGTTGGATGATAAGCCCCGAGGCATATGAATTGTAGTTATTGAGCATATGAATTTTATTTAATAATTTGTTCAGGTTTTCTTCTTTTATTATTATTTTAAAGAGAAGGTCGATAAGTTGTTACCAAAGACATAGTCCACTTTAATCACTCCCAGTTTTGTAAACCATTATACATACATACATATATATAATGAGTGCATAGTGGTGCACATTTTGGCGAAATCTCTTCTTTTGTTCTTTTATCGTTTGATGTAACACTACAACCACTTTGGTTGTATCAATTGGTATCAGAGCATGCAGTGTTTAGGTCTCCTTCAAAACGTCCACTCCCTCTTCCTTTTGGTTTCCATAGCCTTCTTCAACAAAACAATAGATTACAATCTTCAAAGTCTATCCCACCTCGAGGGTTCTCACCCTTGCTAGATCTTTTCACTTTTTCAACAAGACTTGGCTCAAACGTTGCACGCTGAGAAGAGCCCTGGCACGAATTCCAATGCAAGTGACAGCATTAAATGCAGAATTGCAGCAGCATTAATGACAGTCTAAAGCAGTCCGTACAGGCACGTGTGGGCACATTTCCCGAGGGAGAAAAGTACAGAAAAAGACTGACAGGCTGTACAACATTAATTGCAAGCAGTGCCACGAATTTTGAGGCAACAGAAAAGTACAAAAAAATGACAAATCCATACAGTGGCACGTGTGACAAAAAAGTACAGACCGTACCTACACATGTGAAGGTACAACAGGTCGTACTGTACAGCAGGCACGTTTTTCGAGGTATTTTGCTATAGAAGGTGTTTTTGGAAAATTGCCAGTAGGGTTCAGAGGAAAAAATTTCTGAGTTGTAGAAAAATTTCTGAGTTTGTCTTCTTTAATGAAAAATTTCTTTCTAGGGTTTTCCCCAAGCAGCGGAGTTTTTCCTTGGTCTTTAGACCAAAATTTTATTGTGTTCATCTGCTTAAAATGTTTCAGTATATGGCAGAATTTTAAGTGCATTTTCAGAAGTGTGGTTTTACTTTTAATTAAATTGAAGTTAAAGCCCTAGTTCCTAAAACTGTTTGACAGAATGTGTGAATGAACTATTTCATTTATTAAGTTAGGATTTTCTTCATTGGGGACTCTGTTGGGGACTTTTGAGCCGTACCCTAAACGTAACCATCAAAATCGGAGAACTTCTCAAGAACGTCCCTCAACCAATCGTGGACTCCTGGACGTTCCTCGACCTGCACAATTAAAATTAAAAAAAAAACTAAAAAAATAATTTTTTAATTAAAAACCTAACCTAACCCTTCCCTATTCCTTTAACCCACAACACATGCTCAAAGTTTGAGTTCATGGCTCAACACAAGCTCACACTCACAATGAGTTTGCCCCCTCTCAGCCACAACATGTTGCACAACACAGGTATTTCATATTTGATATCTTACATTTTATTTTTTTATTTTTTTGGGGTAAAAATATCAACACATGCTATTACAGTTTTATAAAAATATAATTTAGTGTTTACAAATGTCAAATTACAAATATATATTTATTTGTTATTTAAATTTCGAAATGATTCCTCATTCATGTATACAATGTTGTAAATTTTTAAATTTTTGTTACTGTTTTAACTTTCAAGTTTTAAATTCCTGTTTAATAGTTAACTTTGAAGTTAGAACTATTTAAAGTTTTTAGTTTTAGATCTTATGCATGTATCTCAAGTCTTTACTATTTCGTTTTGACAATGGACAATGATGATTGGACAAAACTTTATATTTCCTTTTGTAATTTGAATTTTATAATTAGTTCTACTTTTTATTTCAATATATATATATATAATTGCCATCCCCAACCTCTTGTCCCCTGAAAAAATGGGGGTGATCTCTAGCTGTCCCAAAAACTCGTACCCGCGTCTCCCACGTCCTCCCTTCCCCGAGGCCAATGCAACTTGGCAAAAAGCATAAAGGAAAATTTTAAACCACACGAGCATCTAGAGAGCACAGTCAAAGCATAGGAGCATTTTTGGGGGTCGAGATCGCTCTCCCAAAAATGGCTCAGTTGGATAGTGCACTACCAAAAGAGGTTTGTTTGGAGAGCAAACTCCAGCAATGCATCCATGCAAATTATGATTCAAGAACAAGATCAGGGGGGAGGGGAGCAATAGATGGATCACAGGTCCATAATCATTCATTACAAGCATTCAATGAATTGTACCGTCACACCATATGTTGTCCTTTGAACAACACATCACCCTACACCAACACCACGTTAATGCCATCCATTGCCAAGTTGGACTAACATTAACATTTTTATACCTACATTAAGTGCATGTAATATTCTCGGGAATATCCCACTCTTTGAGAATTAAGGAGGTCTATATTAATAGGATTTAATTGTTGATTGAGTGCCAGTCACTTTTAAAGTATCTAGTTGACTGATTAATTTTAGGGCCTTCAAAAATCAGAACAAAGAGACCTAATTAAAATTATTTGAAGTGACCTTTAAGAATTACGATCCTTTTGAAAATTACTTTTTTTATTCTTTTTCTTCATATGAAGCTACTAAGCAACCAAAATTTGGGAAAAAATGACACAAATATCAAAAGGCCAAAGTTCGGTAGATTTTATTGAAAAATCTCTTTGCAGAAGAATAGTGTGGTTAACACTAGGGTAGGCGAGGGCTCCATTGATATTTACATTTCTATAGGCATGTATTCAGTATGTAAAAGCCCCATGACACGAAAAGAATATCAGAAAAGCTGACTTGTAGCATTCCTTAATAAGTACAAAAACATAATTCAAACCTTGACAAAAAAACACGTCCACAATTCTCTAGCCCATAGCCCACAAGTGACATTACACTACTTTCTAATAACAAGACAATCCAAGCTAGTAATTCGAGATGTCTTCCTTCACAAACTTGAATATTCGGGACAATTTCTAGTAGCAAATTGCCAAACTAATACAAGGTTTTTGTGATCTAAACCCTATATAGCATAACTCTACTAAAAAGGAGAAAATAAAAGGTGAACTGCTACACAGATCCACTCTACACAACCAAAAAAGTCAGTCTACTCACAGCCCCACAAAAGCACCAACACCAGTACCACACCACTTTGCCAAAACAACCGTTCCTTTAAAAGAAAAAGCATGACGGCAAATAACTTTCTTGAAAACCACCAAACGTTTACATAAGTGCATGACAATCTCCATATAAATATGCATTAAGAAAAGGAAAATAGAACCCTACATTGCAGCCATTGGTACCATGCCCTTCACGAACTTTGACAAAACTCTGCCCAAAGAAGGTTGATAAGTACCATGTACACCAAGCTATATGCATAGGTGCCCCACCCCATTTGTCTCAACCAGCTTTTCTTCCAAGTGAAGGCATAATATCCTCTCAGATAACTAGCTTCTCCTCCTCAAACTTGTAATTAAAAGAAACCACTAAGAAGACACCTTCTTCCCTTAGGGTTTCGCTTTCAAGCAAGACCAAACTACTAGTTGGAAAAAACCACCAGAAAGATACGTTCTTCCCTTAGGATTTCACGCCAAAGGATGCTTAAAAGAGGTGAGGGCCGAGGCGGAGCACCCATCAACTATATTCAGCGTTAGAACTCTACTCCTTTCTACAACTTGAACCATAAACTAGACAGATAGCATCGAACAGCTAATTTTATCATGGCATCACATCTTATCATAAAACATCTCATAATATTTTCAAATCCTGTGTATTTTGTTTAGATGTGCAATTCTCTCGCAATGCACACTTCACTCTTCACTGTATATTGAGCTGTATAAAGATTAATAATACAGCAGAGGGTTCTTGTGCCACAGAAAACCTTGCGGGGAACCCAAGGGATGATTTCCCACATTCATGGATGGCATCCCATATAGACCATCAGGGCAGACTAGTACACCACACCCAGAGGACTCAAAATTTCAAACCAGGGACCTGGCGGCACAGAACTAGGCAAATGTTCAACAACATTGGTGACAGCCAGTTCAGCTAATCCATTGGGCTTGATGATACAGCAGATGTTATATAAACCCACTCAATGATTGCCCTCTTCATCCATAATGTTTTACATATTACTTCCAGAGTTACATCTTGTAATCAAAATAAATTATATACAACGAACTATATCTACTGATCAGTGATAGCCCCGTATGGTAGCTCAGTTGGTTGATGCCCCAGAGGACCAAGCCTTCAGGCAATCGAGGTCAAAAGTTCAATTCTCTGGGTCCTCTGGGGCTAGGCACAAGTGGTGTCAGGGATAGGCTCCTAAATAGTCTAACAAGGTGAGGCCCCTTCAGGTGGGCCCCTTGGATGTTTTCCATGGATGTAGCAACCCAATCTTCGGGCATGAACCACATTATATATATATATCGATCGCTCAATCAATGATCACTGCATGATCATAATGATTTTCTCAATAAATGCCCAATTTCTTTTATCTGGAACTTTCACATAATATTTTCAAATCCTGTGTATTTTGTTTAGATGTGCAATTCTCTCGCAATGCACACTTCACTCTTCACTGTATATTCAGCTGTATCAAGATTGATAATACAGCAGAGGGTTCTTGTGCCACAGAAAACCTTGCGGGGAACCCAAGGGATGATTTCCCACATTCATGGATGGCATCCCATATAGACCCATCAGGGCAGACTAGTACACCACACCCAGAGGACTCAAAATTTCAAACCAGGGACCTGGCGGCACAGAACTAGGCAAATGTTCAACAACATTAGTGACAGCCAGTTCAGCTAATCCATTGGGCTTGATAATACAGCAGATGTTATATAAACCCATTCAATGATTGCCCTCTTCATCCATAATGTTTTACATATTACTTCCAGAGTTACATCTTGTAATCAAAATAAATTATATACAACAAACTATATCTACTGATCAGTGATAGCCCCGTATGGTAGCTCAGTTGGTTGATGCCCCAGGGGCCAAGCCTTCAGGCAATCGAGGTCAAAAGTTCAATTCTCTGGGTCCTCCAGGGCTAGGCACAAGTTGGTGTCAGGGATAGGCTCCTAAATAGTCTAACAAGGTGAGGCCCCTTGGATGTTTTCCATGGATGTAGCAACCCAATCTTCAGGCATGAACCACATTATATATATATATATATCGATCGATCGATCGATCAATGATAACTGCATGATCATAATGATTTTCTCAATAAATGCTCAATTTCTTTTATCTGGAACTTTATAGTTTGAGCCCAGTATGGGATACTGCTTTTAAATAAAAAGGTGGCTTACACATGAAGAATAAACAAAGTTACAATCACACAATAGTACGAGGATACAAACAGTTAAAATTAAATATACTTCAATCAGATATTTATTGGCTAGTAGGAGTTCTTTCAATGTGTTAATGACAGGATGAATTACCTCTGGATTCAAGTCGTTAACTTTTTCGATAGCATCCTGCACATTCCCTGACTGGACAGCTCTTCGCACAGCCATTCGATCAGTTATTGTTGCAAGATCTATTTCTGCTGTTTTCAGCTAAGAAACACCGGACTAAAGAAGGAATGCAATACCAAGAAGACCCCAGTACGATACAGCTCAAGATAGTAATTGTGAATTTCCTTTCTTCAAATTTCAATTTTGGCAATATATGAAATAAGAGAAAACAGACAACTGAAACAAACTTCAGATTGGCCAAATTGTCATCAACTGAAAATAATGCCAGTAATGGATACGTTCAGTTCCGGATTCTATACGGAACCTCTCAGCTGCTTCAACATAGCCCTCAGTAACCAGAAAGTTCATCACTAATTTGTTCATGTCTTCTTTTCTAATCTTCACATCATTAAGCTTCTTCTCCCACTCTTCCTTGGTTATGACCTTTTTTGAAGTAGACTGCATCTAAAAGTTGTCAGATATCTAGCTAAGTATTTGGATTAATACAACAAAAAGAACGGAAACAGTAAATAGCAATTGCAACTAAGAAATAACACGAAGCATTGCAGAAGGCAAAGGAACAAAAAAATATATGTTCAGAATCAATGGAAAATCAATAAACTAACCTATCTAAACCACTAACTTTGGTCATTTACAACAAAACTCAGAAATTGAAAAAAATACCAGTCAAAGATTCATCTTAACCTTGACTCTATTAAGTACCAAGAGGTTTTAAAAAGAAAGAAACTGAGATGCAAAAAATTATGTATTTAATTGAACAGGCTTAAGACAGCTCTATACTCATTTATTTTATTATTATATTATTTATATAACTATTATGATCAGCTTTTTAATTTTTCATTTTTACATATTCTTTTTATTATTATTATTCAATTTATTTTTCATTTTTACATTATGGTCGAATTTTTACTCATTTTAACTTATTGTTATCATTCAATTTATTTTTCATTTTTACATTATGATCGAATTTTCATTCATTTTAACTTATTGACATTACTTTATGTGACACATTTCATCCATACTAAAGTGCACCTCACCTCTCTCAGTGCAATTAACTAGCATGCGTTCAATTTAAATTAGCCTCTGCTCAAACTCTGTTATGTTGCAATCTGCTGATATCATCATGGCTTTTTTAAACCACAAACTCTTATACGGTCAAAACCTATATATGCCCTATTACCATACATAAATGGGCTGGCAACATAATCCGGAGCATTTAACACCCTACAAAATTCAGTCATATGGCTGCTGCACATGGTAATAAAGAGGCTCAAGATGTCCACACCAATAGGAAGCTCTACTTGTACTGTGATCTCCTTTATAACAGTGAAATTACATAGCTTGCATTTATACCTGTGTGTGGCATTCAAAATGTATGCTAGGTATAAAAAAATTCAGTAGCATCTTCCCAGCATGGGAAATCTGGGCGTTTATTGCCCTAGGGAGCTCGAGTACTGCACTTATTCCCATGTCACAGACAAACACAAGGACATATCCACATGATAGCTTCAAAACACGGGTGTTAGCATACATTGAAGAAACATGTACGTCATTTCCAAGATGTGAACAAAAATATTGGTGTTTGAAGGAAGAAGTTACCAAAAGCAAGAACAGAGAAGAATAACATATATATGCAATGTACAAAATTCGAACTAAATGCATGATATTTGACCAGCAAATCATAATTTAAGTCAAATACTCGAATCATGAGGTAAGAACGGTTAATGAAAAGATGAACATCTGGTCTCTGGTCCTAAAAAAATATGAAAAGAAAAAAGAGAAAAAAATAATCACAATGAATGAATGTGATGTCAATTTAATATAGAATGAATGTGATGTCAATTTATCACGAGCCATGAAGAAAATTTAAAAACACAAAAGTTCAAAACATTTGAACATATACTAATGAGGTGTTAGTTCATTAATGAGGATAATGGAGTGTTAAGCCATCCACAAGGTTTCATTTTTGCTGTGGTTCACCCTATATTGCACGAGTTTCAAAGATATAGAGCCAGTGCAAGTCCTGGGTAATTTTGGCAGAATATGTACCCCTCAGATTTAGTAGCACCTAAACCAAAAGAAATCCACTCTTGAGGTGCAACTCAACAGAATGTCTTTCTTGAAGTATTAAAAAAAAATAACATTTTAAATTATATTTCTATGGGAAAATAAGGTTGGCTTGTGCCATCATGCCATAGCAAGCAACACTTATGACCGGGAACTTTGGCACACCACATTTCTACATGAACAACATAAAACATCAGAAGACATATTAAAATAACAAATGTCATGATGGCACTAAAAAATAATAATGTTATCAGGATGTCTTTCTTGAAGCATTAAAAAAACATAACATTTTAAATTATATTTCTATGGGAAAATAAGGTTGGCTCGTGCCATCATGCCATAGGAAGCAACACTTATGACCGGGAACTTTGACACACCACATTTCTACATGAACAATATAAAACATCAGAAGACATAATTTTAGAGATCTAGAAACAATCAGTGAGCATCGTGGTTTCTAGATTCAAAAAGTTCAAAATGTTGGGGGAGGCAATCCAAATGAACTTTTGGGAGGCAGAAAAAAAATTTGAGATTTCAAAAGCCATTTGCAAAGTTTGGAAATATAAAATATATGAAATTATACTCAACTTTTCATATTATTCAGAAATTTAAATAATTCATAGAACAATAATGGAGAGAGAAAATAATCATGAAAATAACCTTGTGTTTTCAGCCTATATAGTATAGTATAGGTTCTGGAGGAGGCAAGTTCAGAAAACTAGGGAAAATATAGCAATAATAAAAGATTGAATAACAATGAAAATGAATTATAATCCTACGCTTTTAGTTAAAATATTGAAGAAATATGGCGTGCAAAGTCGTGGGGCTCTTGAGTAGAGTAGCTTTCTTAATCGAAAATTTTAAAGTTTTTTTACCAAAACTTTATGAAGGTTCGGTGGTTCGGTTCCGTTTGAAGAGACAAACAAGTCCAAAGCGTTCAAAATCCAGCTGAAACTAATTGTTGTGATGAGCATGGATAGCAGGAACCTGGGTTTGGTGAAGGATAGTTAACCTTAATTCCCTATAGTCCCCCCAAACCATACAACGTCCACACACAACAACACTACATGAGCAATATCATCATTGGGAATCTACAGTGCAGTAAACTTCCCATCAGCACCTTTCAACATGGGATATTACAGTGAAGCAGATACGCTTTAAAAAAAAAACTCATGGAAGTTATTCTTTAGTTAAGATGTTGCCACTGAAGTCCAATTTTAAACATGGGATATTACAGTGAAGCAGCTGTGACTCATGGAAGTTATTCTTTAGTTAAGATGTCGTCACGGAAGTATCTATTTGGCTGAATTTACTCATTCCAAACAAATGAAATGGCACATCTAATTGGCAAAAATGAAAGGGTATATGTAATGGTTTAACATGTTTCTAAAGAATTTGAACATTAACATGAGGGGAAAATACCAACACCCCCACTTTACCAACAAGCACACAACGTTGACGATCTTACCATCTTAATTTATTTATTTATACTACATGGGCTCCAGCAAAATTGACATGTCATATCTACACGGGGGATTGAACACAGGATCTCGAATACAGTAGGAAATTCAGCTTCAGCTTAGAGGTGGATCCCGAACCCTAAAGTAAACTTAAGAAACAAAAACAGTGCCTGTAACGATGCAATCAAATGCGCTACGATCAGCACAAGTTTTGAATTAGCAATGTGTGGAAACATAAGTTTAGATCGCATGCATTAATCATCTCTGCAACCCAGAAGTGGTTATATCAATCAAAACCCAGGCAAAATCCAAACCCCAAGAATTTAATGAAAGAAAGTTCAAGGAAGAATTTTTTTGCATGCCTTGTAAACATTGGCAGACATCCCTTCTAAATTGAAGACCTCCAATCCGATATTGAGCATCGTGCTTCCATACATACGCGTTGACAATGATGGAATAAAAGGCTGCATTTTGAAAAAATAATAACCATGGAAATCGCCGACACCCTAGACCCAAAAATAGAGGACAAAAGAAAACCCAAAAATGATGGAACAGTAATAAGCCAAAAAGTTATGACAAATTTACCTCCACTTTAACCATGAACAATTGGACTCTGTTTGATGTCGTCCTTCCAAGGACCAGCCACCACTCGTTTCGGTAAAAATGGGAAGTACCCAAAAAAATTTGACTTTCCAGTTGTTAATGGAGTTAAAAATTAATATTTTATTTAAGACTCCGATTCTTATTTTGATTGGAGTTAAAAATTAATATTTTATTTAAGACTCCGATTCTTATTTTGGTCGAGGCATATGGGGTAGTTAAACGGTTGTTACAAGTGTTGTGTGTTCTAAGGGGAGTAAAGTGTTCTTACTTGGATAACTTTTATGTAAAATATGAAAAACAATGTATATAGTAAAAGAAGATAAGAGGATTTTTTGTTTGTAAAATTTTGTGTTTTGTTTTTTATATATGTAGAAATTAGTATTTATTAGTAGATCTACTTAATTTGTGGTTGTTGAAAATTGTGGTTGTTGAATATTGATAGGTTACAAGTTAAGTATCATGTACTTCATGAAAACTGTAGTTGTAATTATTCTTTATACCTTCTTTTAATTAAACAGGTTGTTTGGCATTCTTCCTTATCCATGCATCCGCTACTAGTTATCCATGTATTAGCTACCAATTATTTTTTATATTTTTTTTTTTATATAAATGTTTATTTTGAATTTGGAACAACACTCATAAAATCAATCTAGACAATACACTTGTCTTATCCTCTTGCAATCTACGAGAAAATACTTGATACTCCAATGCAAATTCTAAACTAGCACACATTTGTGGTCGTTGAACACCCATAGGTCACAAATTAAGTGTCATGATTAAGTTATATGTTACTTGTTCTCCATACTTAGTTGTAATCACTTGTTGTCTATGCCTTAGTTATATGTTACTTTTTTAGTTAAATGGTCACTACATGTTATCCATTCATGAAGTATGAGCTATCCATGTATAAAGTACAAGCTGTTTTTTTTAATTGTTTATTTCGAATTTTGAACATTGCCCATAAAATCAATGTGAGCACTTGACCCATCCTTCAATCTAAGAAAAGCATAAATGCTAGTCCACCCCAATTCTAAAATATAACCACCTATTGGTGTAACTAATTCAATATAATTGTTATGCATAGCTTTTGCACTAAATAAAAAAAATTGAAAAGTTATCTCATTATTAAAAGAAAATTTTGATATGGAGTGAAGCTAAGAGAATAAAAGTTATTTATAATTTATGTTTTTCAATTATGAAACTATGCACATTTTATACTTTGATTAACAAAGTATTGTCATTTTTAATATGCTAAGGAGAAATCCATAAATGTCACTGCCTTTACAATAAAGGTGACATTTTTAATATGCTAAGGAAAAATCTTTCAAATTTTTAATGTAAATGTCACACCCTTTACAATAAAGGAGGTAGTATTGTTAAGGTTGTCTAGTTAGGTAAAGAGTATCGTTGAAGTTGTCTAGTTAGGTAAAGAGACTTGTGATAATAGAATGGGGAGAATGTCTTATGAAAGTGGAATACTTAAGTCATGGATGAAACAATATTATGCTAAAGGGGTTTAAATGAGAAAACAATTGTATGTCCTCATTACTGGAGAATAAACATGTAGTAATTTGTCAAATGTGAGTAAGTTGAAGCATCAATTCAAAAAAATATTAATTTTGAATTTCAAACAACATAAATTACAAGAAAGAAACAAATAACCTTGGAATATTAAAGGAATAGCTCTATTTTTTCATAGTTCAAGGATTTAACGAATCCTCACCTAGAGAAATATAGGATAAGGGATTCTCTAGATGATTTAGCAATGCGTGAATTCCTCCTCCACAAGAAGGCATGGATTTTAATTATCAAAAATTCTTGATATGTGTTTGGAAAATTGCTGAGAGAGAAGAAGATTATGAGAACACCTGTGAATGGATGAAAGGGTGTATATCCATTAAATATCAACAGACTTACAAGACAAACGAGGAGACTTCTAACGATTCTTCAACAATAAAGTTCCATCATATAATAAAACTAAAATAATGGGGTTTGTCTTCGTTGTCTATAAAACTTGTAAAATTAGCAACATAATCCATCCTTGGAACATTGTAGGCACATGAACAAATTGTAATTGAGGTCACATTTACTAATGATATTCCTCTCTTTTGTTTTGATTTCAATGATGTTGACACTTTTTGGAAGTGTGAGGTGGGTCGACATAAAAGATGATAGAGCAAGAGGTGTTGCATGGATAAGTGCAAGAGGGATGGTGCCTACAAAAAATCCATAAACCTTTCAAAGTTGGAACTCTTCAATGAATACCTATTGAAGTTATCATAGTAATTGTTGGGATCTTAACTTCATATTATGCATCAATTTTGCTTAAAACTCATCTTATTGTTGTTAATGGTACGAAGATCCTTAACCAAGAACCAAACTAGAGTTGAACCCAAACATCGAGAATATGTGGTTCGAAACAACAATCACTAGATTAGGAGTAGTAATCCATGAGACAAATCAAGCAAAATTCAAGGGTTTTAGTCACAAAATGTACAAGAAAAGTTATAGAATGACACTTCAACAATAAAATTGTAGATGGGAAATGAATTCTACAAGTTAGTAGTAGAAATTAACAAAATTGTAACTTTTTTTGTAGCAGGCAAAGTGGAAGTAAATAAGGGGGAATTTCTATTACTGCATGAAGAAACATCTAACAATCTATAAATATCAAATGTTAATAAGTAACCTACGCAATGATGTGGCACAATTCACCAATAGCCTACAAATACAATAGGGAAGGCATTGATGAGTTATGAAACACTCAAGTACTATGCAAATTCAATGTGGAAATTTTGAATGAGGGTTGGGAAGATACCCTAGAGAATTTAGAGAAGAACTACAAGGATCACAAGGTTTTGTGGCAGCAATTCTCTTATTTTTGATAAACAGAGGTTGCTTAGTGGAGGAAAGCAAGTAGAGATTTTGGTGGAGGAAAAAACTTTAGTGTGCCTTAGATGTTGGGATGCACTAGAGCGCCAGATGCAAAGACGCTTTGGTGTGTAAAAACATGTGTCTGCATTCTTGTTTACATTTTAAAAACATTAGCTCCCCTACCCATTTTATAAATATGTCAATTAAGATTTTAAAAATTTATATTGATGTGTTTCAATTTGAGCGCGATGGTGCACACCAATGACGGATGAGCTTCATAATTGAATTTTTTTGTAACCACCATTTTAAAAAAATCATCCATTGTGTGTATTATTTGTATGAATGCATAGGTGTGCATGTATTATAAATGTACCAAAGCATCTAGATCATTAGCACACTATGATACGATTAAATAATATTAAAACAAGGGGTTGGTTTCTCGTTTTTAACATAAATCAGTGCTTCCATACCCTACAAGCATTGGTGTACCTTTTTCCCTATACCCTTGCCCCATTGTCCTCTAATACTAAATCATTGGATTTGGTTCTTCACCGGCAACAATTTAAAAATCAATTTGCGATTAAAAAAAATCCTACAAATCTATTTTGCATTTACTGAACAAACATGCCTGCACAATGAAGATAATTCACTAGGTGAGTTCTGTGTTATCCCTTTATTTGCATTTTTTATGTTTTGTTCTCACTTTCAGTGGAAAATTAGGAGATATATATATANGGTCATGTAAGGAAATGAAACACATCTGGAAGTTTGATGTCGATGCATTATATTCATTTTTTGCCCCCCAAAGCATTGTTTGATGACACAAAGTACCAATAATGGTGCATCTAATCCACATTAGAACATTGTTGGGAGAAAGGCAAATGTATTTTACTTATGTGATGTGTTCATGACTATTAGAAGCATTAGTGTGTGAAATGAGTTGCAACACACCGATTACATTTTTAGGTGCATTGTAGTTTATTGCATGCACTTGATTTTATATAAAATAATTAGTCATGTGGTGTTTGATGCATCTAATCCATGTCAATGCACTGCCAAAGCAAGGCAAGTGTGCTTCGAAAAGGTTAGCGCAATTACTATGATCGGATGCACCACTGTATGTAATACAATGTAAATGCAAACGAGTAAAAATATGTCAAAGTGTTGTATTTTATTACATGTCTTGATATGCTCCAGTATGACATGGCACATCGTTGTGCTTTAAATATTTTGGCGCACCATTCATGGTGCTCTTACAAATGTAATGCACTCTAGTAAGTTTAACACATCAGTTTTCTTTTGTTTTTTTTCTTGATTAAATGCACGTCATGGGAAACCCTCTAAGCACTTCCCCACATTTTCGGGATGGTAGTTGGGGTAAACCATTCACTTGTAATTTTGGCAACCTAACCCAACCAAGACATCAGGTGAGGCCCGCAATATTCATAGAGGTATCCAACCTAAGGACTTAACCCCCATGACCTTCTACTTGCAATTCACAACACTTGACCATTCAAACTAACTCACTAAACTTCACTTCATAATTCTCCAAATTTAAGATGCATATTTAATGAATACTATGACTTTTGTTTTAGTCTAATTTGTATCTTTGATTTTTATATTTTGCTAATGAAGATTGTATGTGAATTATGCACAACAATGACAACATGATACACATTTGATGGTGTGGGATTCGGAGGCGAGAGGGAGCAACTACGTCTTAAAACATGTCATATTCATATATTAATGATAGCATGTGTTAAGGATTTCATTGAACTAATTATTAGACAATGTCAATGATTTGATTTAAAATTATATATATATATATATATGCACACTAGAGTCTTCCATGCTTATGATCCCACCACACATGTGCAATGCCACTTTGATGGATATGCTGTTAATGTATTAATTTATTTCTATGTTTATAAATTAAATTGTATATGTCTCAATTACCTATTATAATATTCCACACACATCACAAGGAACCAATGGACGACCAAATGGTTGGTGCATTGTCTTGAGGGCCCGACATCTTGGCAAGTCTAGTTTTGTCATTATTTGGTAATTGCACAACATACATGTAGAGTTTGAGGGGATTTTGGGTTATGTGATATTCTCTCATAACCCGACCTTTTTTCAGGTGTTGAGATCTCCCATCTTATTTAGGAGCATTTGGACAATGTAGAAAGTTGTAGGTTTGGTTCGTTGACATTGGGAGGGTAGGAAGATAGGATAGGATAGGATTTAGTCTATTAGTCCAGTTGGAGTTAGTAAGATTAAGGCATGATCTCCTAGTTGACAGTGTTGCCTCGATAACAAGCTTTCCCCCAAGTAGTAAGGGCATATTCTCCTAGGGTGATTTGTGGGATTATACATCGTGTTCTTGGAATGAGTGGTGTAATATTGTTGAGGAGTATGGTATTCTTTCCCTTGACAATATTTGGATTATGGAGTTGAGAGGAGTTATCTTGGATTCCAAGTTGTTTAAAATGAATATTGGGATGTGACCTAGACTATTTTGGAGGGGTTGAGATTGGTGCATTGGTCGTCCACTTTTCTAATATGAATCCCAACAATTTTATTTCATGCTTCATTAGAGATGCTCATTATCCTTAGTCCTTCTTAATGCACACTATCTCTCCACAAATTCAAAAGACAAATGGGTTTGTTGACTTCATAATGTTTAGTTGATTTGGATTTCTTATAAGATGAAATATTTTGCTTGGTTGGTTATCTATCACATGATTTTGTCCAAGGCTAGGTTGGCCAATAGTTGTCTCTTTAATGGCCTTTGTCTATTTTTCCACCATCTTGCGATAGTGAAGTGTACTTTTTAGGAGTAGAAAGACGAGGTAAGTCATCAAATATTGGCTAAGTATGTGTTTGTTGATCAAACATGTGCAAACTTTGGATCATGTAGTGTATTATGAGCTTATTTCAACATTACTTGCCTTTAGAAATAAGTTATGATGTTCATTGTATATACATTTCCCTTTTTTGTACATATTCTTGTAAATATAAAGATTATTGTTTAAAAAATGTAATATTGCAGTAACACAATGCTATATTAAATTCACATTGAGAATGCCATGTATAAGTTGAAGTATTATTTATGATAATGTCCAAACTTAATCAACATTATTTCAATATTTAGAATGTTTACTGGCATTGAAAATATAATAACTAATTAATGCATGAAGTTGTATTTATTATTTTGTGGCATTTAAGCAACATATTAAAATGCATCATTTACAAAGTTTTTATTAATGAAACATCGCAATTGTTAATACAAGTTGTTTATATCAATCATATTTTTAAATAAAGCTAAATTTGTACTTGTAGGTTAAATTTTATTTCTCTATTCCATTTTAATATAATAAAATATGTTAATGATAATAATAACGTACTATAGTATTTAAGAGTATTGCAATCTAGAATCCTTAACAAAATAGAAAAGTAGGGTCCATAATCAAATGTGACATCCACATCTTAAATGTTGAAATAAAATATGTACATCTCACTTTATATGGCCATTGCCATAGTTCTCTTCCTCAATTGTCATGATAACATTATTGTTCTAAAAAGCATGTGTTGATATGGAATTGTGGATAATTAGTATGAACCACCGATTTTATCCAACACCTTCAAGTAAACAAACATTATGTTGGAATGTTTTGGGAAAAATAAGGCCCCTTCTTTTCATCCCACAAATTTCTTGAGTCAACACATATTAGTCCACTATCACAATCTTCCTTTACATTACTTCTTTCAAATCTATCGCAACACTTGCACCTGAAAATAATGTATTAGGAAGATGAGAAGTACGCTTATGGAATCTCCTATATCTTTCCAACATAGTCTAATTTTCCCTCTAGTATGTTATGACCATGGTGGCTAGTATGACTAGATTCGTCAAAATAGACCTCTACTCTGTAATCATGTATGCCATGTCCATAATCTTCCTTTTCAGTGCAAAAATGATGTCCATATGCCCTATACTTATAAACATGCAAGCCATGGTGTAAGTCATATGTCTAGGAGATTGAGAAATACCAACATAATACATGTTATGAACTAAACATCCAATATAAAAGTAATAATTGTCATAGAGAAATTATTGCAATGTTGTTGCACTTGGTTACTATGTTTAGTGCATCTTCTTCACCACTTGGGTAACAACAAAATGAGCCATACTTCTCTTTGATATGGTCATCCACTTAATTGTTTGGAAAAATCATTAGCATATTTTATTTTAAATGATCAGTATAGGGCATGCTTCTCCCAATCAACCACTTGAACTTTTTGTTTGATTGTAATTTTCCATTTTCTTCTCTTCTCTTCATACAACATGACCAATGTCCATATTGTTTTTTTCTTGTAATGAAAAAATAATCTAGATGGAATCCACTATTGAAATTTCCAATGTATTCATGAAATCACAACAAATAGTATGAGATCAAATAAATATTATCAGGTTTGGTGTAAATAGTTAATATGTAAAAAATTACCTAAGATGTGTGGAGTACCCTTTATAATTTACCTTCTTCCATAAAATTTCAGTATCTCACCTTCCCTTTTGCCACCATCTTAGTGGTTTTCCATAACAACTTCACTTGGTTTGTTGTTAATTTGCTTGATGTAACTCTTGGAGCATACCATAACAATTCATACAATATGTACCCCATCCAACATATATATTTTGGGTTTTTCCCCTTGTTACAAAACCCTTCAACTTTTCATGTACCTACCCATGAACAATATCCAATGACATGAAACCACCCTAATTAATTCAACCTCATCAACTAGATGAATCATAACATGGACTTGGAATTCCATGAACCCATGAGTTGTTATTTCTGCAACATAAAACTATCTTAACCATCTCTTATTACCACCATGGAATTCTAGCGATGTGAACATCCTTTAATGTAACCCAATGTGCATATACAAATACTTTTGATATGGTGCATTGTACACTACAAGGAAAACACATTAGCAAAGTTTTTTAGAATTACAAGATTGGGAATTATTGTCAAAAAGACCTCCTTTATTGATAGTAGTGGTTTTCATGGATATTCACGATAACTAAAAATGATGGGTGACCATAGCATTTTTTTTCATGATGCTCTTCAAATAGTAAGGCAAACTGACACACGTCTATTAAATATGCATAAATTTTGAAAGCATCAATGCATATAATATATTTTGGAAGCACCAATGCATATTATACATTTTGAAAGCATTAGTGTGTTATATATGATTAAGCATTGGTGCATATATATCATGGCACACCATGAGTCTTGGAAGAGTAATTTAATGCCAGTAATGACAATAGTAATGGTATTGTTGTTGTAGTTTTAAGCATCAATTTGTTATTTTTCCAATTTTGAGCACTGGTTCGTTCATACATGTATATCACTGTAGTGTGTAACGATCATTTAAACGCACCTGTATGTAAAAAATATCAAAACACACTAATGCATGAATATAAATTATACAACACATTGTTTTTGTTCCAATCAATACAATGAAGTTATATGATATGTTTCAATACTAAATTTCTTTGCCTTGTGGGTATACAAATGCACTTCTCATTTTGTTAAAATAGAATTTCAATTACTCATTAGAAAACCAAATATTTTTTTATAATAAAATTGATTTTTATATTTTTATTAATGTTTTTGGCTATAATCATTACACTAATGTATTATATCATTTAAAAAAATATAACAATCAATTACATCTTTGTCCATTGTAATAATATAAATCATCCATGTGTAAATTATTTCAAATTAACATTTTGCAACAACAAATATTGCAATAGAATAAAGAACCCATTTTGTTATACATACACACACAAAAATGGGTAACACAAGAGTCAATGATAATCCAAATGTCAAAAAGTAATTGTTATGATTATTGGTAACCCATCGTTAAAATAATTGGGACAATATGTCCACATTAAACACAATGCCTTATTTATAAGACAAATATACCAAAATATAAAACTTGTAGCATTCAACTATATGATCATCATGCGTCTCTTGAGTTGATGCCATTGCTTGATCTACTTGTATGTTTCATTTCTTCATCACTTGCCAAGGATATTGTACTTGGATTCTTTGCAATGTTTTGTTCAATAACTTGATTTTGTTTGCCCTATTTATGTTCCATCTACAAACATAGAAATAAAGTATATTATGTATATCTACATTTGTGGTTTTTTTCCTTGGAAAAAAAGCATAATTTCATTTCATCTTTCAAGAACAAAATTACATTTTGTAGATACACAGCATGCGTATTCAGAGTAACATCATATAGGTCCACAACAAAAAAACAAAAGAGGACGAGTGTTCAATCCCTACCAAGTCATATGTCCACAATATATCTGTAGAGTTATAACCAGTTCAACCACATATCTGAGGTAAATCCCCACAGTTTTCAGTAAAATTCATATAAACTAATTATCCAGTAATATAAATCCACTAGTGCCAAATACCAAACTAAAGTCTGGTGCCAACAGAACAAAAACCACCACTGTAGTAGCAAAATGAGACCAAAAATATATAGTATCAAAGTATCAAAGGATCAATGTTGTGCAACCCCTTCTATGAAGGGTCTGTGGTATCTACATTTGTAGTATAATACACATGATTGCTTGAATTCGAGAGCATACCATAACGACGAGTGATTCAAACACGATACATGTTCTTTAGAAGCGATGCTTCATGCCATCTCTCAACATTATTTTCTAGTGGCTCTACTCCATGCTTTGTTTCATATGAGTTATATATGTCGTGACAAAGTATAGATATAAGTAAATGTTTCGTGATGTTCCATTAATTATAAAAACAAGGGAAGTAAAACAATGTAGCTACTTACAAATCATTCAATCAACCCTTGATACTCCAACATATATTGACAACCCATAGGTAATCCAATGACAGATAAATTTTTAGACGAGTCTTCTTTGTAAACTAACACTTATTAGAAAACATCCATGGATGATTGTAAATAAATTAAAACATAAACATCAGAACAAATATGAAATGTTGTGTATGTAAAAGATAAGTACTCACAAAATTTCTTATCAACCATTTATGTCTTGTTGTCCTATCTTATGCCTTGAATGGGTGTCAATTTTTTAAATTATTTATTATTTATTTATCTATTATAATTGTTATTATTTTTTGCAACAACAAAACAATTCAAAAATAGTATTTCATGTGGTAATTAAATCCGTTGATTACACATAATAAAAAAACTAGTTATTACATATGTTTGATGTACATTGTTGTTAGGATAACACATGTTCTGCTTTAATTATTCATGTTTCTTTAACCATCTCCTCAGACACTTTTTTGGACATCTTTACCCGGATGTTTTGGAATTAATCTCATTCAACATATTTTAATTTTCTTAATCTTCTTAAAAAATGAAACGCATAATAAAATCAATTAATATTTTTTTTCCAAAGAAAAAATCATTATATATGATCTTTCTTAGAAGGAAATCAAAATATACATTATTTTGTCTCATACATATTACAAAACTATCTAGATCACCATAGCTAACTTCTTCATACATCTAGATCCTAAAACCTATATAATACAATCATTTACTAGTCATTTAAATGCCTAATATTGCATAATGCAAACCTATCGTAATGTCCAAGACCATTACCTCCAAGCAAAGAGCACCTCAAAATTACATATAGATGAAAGTTGCACTCTCAATACATTTAGATACAAATATTATATGGTTGCACCATATCAACAAAATAACATTCCCAAAGACCCATTTAGTATGTTTCTTTCAATAGTCGATTGGAGAGTGCCTCCTTGAATTCGTATTCAAGTAGGGTGCCCTTATATAGGATCAAAGCCTTTATAGATAACCTATATGCTAGGGTATTAAAAAAAATATTAATATTTATATGAAGGTGAATATAGCATAAAAATTAATTTGGTAATTTTTGGACTAGAATATACATATTATATATTAAATGTTTAGAAATAGTAATCTCCAAAGGATTGTTTTTTGCTGTTGTATGATTTTTCTATTGCAAATCTCATAGGTCTCATTGACTATTGCTTCATAATTGATTTTTGTAGTTTAAATATAACCCGGTTGTATGATTCATTGGATTGATTTTTGTGCTATCAGTGAAAAAAATGTCTATACATTCTTTCCACTATATCCCTCATGGTTTTATAAAAGTACCCCCCCCCACCATCATTAACTTCTAACACCACTCCATGTGAATTAAGGACAATTGCATCACCATTTACATCATTCGTAATTTTTTTCTTCATAGGAGGGCCTTCTATTCCCTCGTTGTCGATCCTTGCACAACCTTCAACATATGTGAAATCAAATGTTTGAAACTTGTTAGCTATTATTGTGAAGATTTACATTTTTTTTTTAACAGAAACTATAAAGGGGGGAATATATAAAAGTTAGATGTGCACAGCCATTCATTACAGGCATGAAGAACCAGAGTATCTATGAATAGCAAAAGAGCTGCACAAAGGGACTATCCACTGTGTTTCCCAAAACACTTCACAATGAGTTTGTTCAAAACATTTATAGCCATGGGTTGTATAAACCCTTACATACTGATTACATAAAAATAGACAGAAAAACATTCATTCAAAGCTAGACAAAAGAAGGCTAAGGATTGCCTCTTAGGTTTCTTGGTTGGACGACGGATTCCTCCTCCATTGGAAGCACTACATCATCAATGGCTCCATTGACTCTGCTGCTCTGGTTCATGGATATGAAGCGCTGAAGGTCCTCTTGAATCCTGTCGACCTTCCCCATTATTTGACGAAGATTACTTTTGTTGTCATCGATGCATGCATCGTGATTACTGATATGAAGTGAGGTATAGCTGACTGTGTCTCCCATTATTTTCACCTCCCGAGCCATCTCTCTGTTATCCATAACGCTAATGGAGAGCAGTTCATACAATCTCCTCAAGTTCTTTTTGATGTCCATAATCCCCGCGTTTTCACCATCCTGAGCCATTTTGTCAGCCTCTGTCAATAAGGTGATTCGGGCGAACTGGTTCTGAATAGCTTGAGCAGGACTATCAAGAGCTAAAAGACTATTGAAGCAGAATCTAAGCACGAGGAGTTCCTTATACAGCAATAAGTCGTCGCTTTTTCCACAAGCCAAAGTGCCCACGGCTCCTTCTTGCCACCTTGTACACCTGCAACCTATGACCGAGCTGCTTCCCCAATTGCCAAAGAGAAAGCCTGAACCGGGAGTGACTGTCTGCGAAATTGAAAGGGAGCTACATGAACAGGGGGAAAAGGCTGCAAGAGCCAACCTTTCCTTCACCACTGAGCGAGTAAGAGGGAGAACCTGCCACGGGAGGCCTTGCAGTCTCCCTTCTCCAATGCCTGTAAGAATTTTCAGCAGAAATCGCAGAGCATCATATAATCCAGGGCCGAGAGTGGAAAGGGAATGGGAGATCATATCGCTGCCAACAGAGGCCATGGTGAAAAACGTGAAGGGATCTTGAGCGTGCGAGGGGGGAATGAAGAAATCCCCGAATTGAAGAGCTTTTAATTCTACCGCCTTCGAGAGATGGAGAAGACAGCAAGGGGACCATGCGACATAGGAAGGAGGATGGGGAGGACTGAGCAGTAAATGAGAGGAGCCGACGATGAGGAGGCCAGCTGTGAAATGACGGGGGGCTTCGAAGAGCGTGAAGGAGGGATAAATGAGGGGCGAGAGAGGGGTTATGGGGGAGAATGAAAGGGGAAGGATGAAAAAGGGGTGGACAAACAAGCCAAAGAGAAGGGGGAGGAGTAAGATCCCATGGTTAGTCAAAAGACAAGACCCCTTGCTATGTTTATTCAATAGGCTAAACCACTTGCGATGGTCAATCATAGAGAACTTCCCGAATGTTTGTTTGAGATGAGGATGAGTGTAAGCTTGACTTCTCATTACAGAACATATTTAAGAATGGGAGGAGTCCCATTTTGCTTGAAGTGGCCTTGAGGGATGGAGGCCCCCAAGTTGGCCATACTATCCGCTGTCGTGTTATTGATTATGAGAATATGAAATGGTTCATAGGAGCTGAGCATAAGAAGTTTAGCTTTATTGTACAGGCGACGGCAATTGACTGCTCCCTTGGGGTATCCATTGATCAATTTAGATATGACGTGCTTTGAATCTCCAAATATCAGAACCTTTTGATATTTTTTATCCTGAAGGATCTGCAGACCTTGGAGGAGAGCCAACCACTCTGCTTCATTGTTAGTTCGAGTCCCTAAACCCCAAGCAAAAGTTTGTTCTATTTGTCCTCCGGGATCCAGAAGGATCCCCCCCGCTCCTGCCACCCTTGGTGAAGATTTACATTATTAGTAAAAATTCAAGGAAAGACTTTATATTGATCATATTTCAATACCCAATTCCCTTGTTTACCACAATTCCATGAAACTTTTATGTTATTTTCCATTCATATCGCAAAAAATCTCATTGATTTTCTACAAGTTTTTTCTTTGCATGACACACATTAACCAATACACACCATTTAACCCCACTTAAACTCAACCATATTACTTTCATATCAAAACTATTTTCTACCGGCCATCTTCTATCAAGAAAAGACCTATTTAATGAAATATGTTTTGCAAACTAAGTAGATAATTTCATCCTAAAACTATTTTTGAGCTAAGCAATGCACATTATATAGTAACATGCATTACTGCACATTGTAATTAATACACATTGACGTGTTTAATTTTGTATGGAGCATTATCTAGCTTGATTCACAACTACATAAAATTCTCATCATCATTGGAATTGGAATTTGATCATCATTTATTTCAACATAAAACTTTGTGAATTCATCATTATCTACAATGTTCATATTAAGATTCTTACGAATTTGTTGTAAAACTTCCTATAATTTTTCTAGTGTTTTTTTTCAGGGGAGAAGGATGAACATTCCCATACAATTGAGGATTTTTCATGTCAATACTTAAACATTGGTCTCAAGGAGACCAAAATTCTATAGTTTGATATTTTGCAAGCTACTAGTTGAGATGAAGATAGGGCATAAATCTAGTGCAACTTATAGTCTTAGGACAAATCTTAAGACAATGCATAGAATCAAGCTCATGATGGACCATAGACAATGCATATCATTTGTTTTTCATTGGTAAAGGGAAAATTCAAGGAATTATATATCAAACCACATTCCATAGTTGTAACACTCATAACTCATCAATGACCATTTTTAGAACCTTGATCCTTATTTAAGTTTTGATTTAGAGTTTGTATGTCATTTTGATTTCTATTTTTCTTACATGTCTAGAGTGTGTAAATACTTAGTTAGAGGACTGACATATGATATCCAAGTATTGGGTATTGACTAAATGGATAATATTTATTGACAAATGATATCCAAGTAGTAGGTATTGATTAGAGGATAATATTTTGGTTTGATGATGAAATTAGGAGTGTGATAGGAAATGCATAGGAAATAAGGGGTGAACATTATGTTGGAATGGACTAGTATGGTTAATGATACCAAGAGATATACTATTTTGTATTTTTTCTAGTTCAAATAGACGTCTCTTAAGTGATGTTTGTCAAACACAAATGCTCTACCATCGATGTTTTGTTAATGTCGACAGTATAACAATTGTGCTAGATAGGCATTGCTTAAGTGACATCCATTTGAACCAGTTTATTAAATATTTTATTTATGTCATTAAATATGTACAAGGTACCAATTATTTTTATGGTTTACAAGGTACCACATAAGTACACAAAAATTTAAAAAAGAGGTAGTTGACGCTTCATAAAATTTGGTTTATAAATTGGACACCATTAGTATTAAAGGTTATTGGGATTTTTTTTGTGAAGGAGATTTTAATGTGGGGATTTTAATATTAAAAATAGTAACCAAGGACTACTTCAAAAATCTTCATTATGATTTAGATTTTCCTTTAGTTTATTCAATTGTTACAACTTATGCTAATCACATATCAAATTTGGTGAATCCAACAGTTTGATGTTTCTTTATTTATTTTAGGAAATTATTCACCATCATCCTCAAGTATTTTTTTTCTTGACTAAAGGACTTGGTATTTTAAAATATAATTATTGATGTTATTTTATACAATACAATCTTAGAAAAAGTGAAAATTGGTAGTGTTTATATTGCTTATATTCACAATATTATTGATGTAAGGTTTCTCCTTGTCTAACACACTTTTTGTCTTACATATAAATGAGTTGGAGAAGATACATCTCAACAAGTTAGGAAAAAATGAATATTATACTTATCGAGGTGTTTTATTTGTCATGCCATCATTTAATATGCACCTTTTTTTTCAAATCCATATAAGCAAGGGTTATTCTTCTTTACTCTTTTGGGGGTGGAAATGCTCTCATCTTCAAAATCATGATGTCTAGTCTCAGATCATTAACATTTTCCATAAGGTTGTATCATTGAATTTAATATATAGAAACATGATATTTGGTGTAATCGACTTTGAAAAACATAAAGCTTGTGCATTGGTAGATTCCTTATCTTTTCTCTCTAAGCTCATCAAATCTAAGGTATGGGAACCATATTTTAATATTTTTGCATATCTTAGTCTTTACCCTCTTACCATGGGGGATCTATTATATATTATCACCTTCGTACACCAACATCATTAGCTATATGATTATACTATTTGTAAGCAAAACATATCCCATTCTTGATCTTCAATCTTACATGCATATATATAACCAAGGTTATCAACACTCTTGGCCTACATAGGTTACAACACTTCAATATTATTTTATCTTGAATATAAAACTACTATACCACTAGTATCTCTATACTTTTTCTTAGGGTATCTTAAGACATGTCCATAGACCAATTATCGAGGAAACTTGGAGAACATATCCAAAGTATACTTGTATTTCACCAAGAGAAATGCATTCTCATAAACCATACCAGTATTGTTGTATTAATTACATCCATAATCAGAGAATGATTCTATGATCACTTTAAGTTATCTTAGGGGCCATCTCTCCCATACCTTTCACTATGTCATATTCTATAATTTATGCCTTGTTCTCATTGGTTAAGGATGGATATTGGACATCACATACCTCATGATAAACATAGGCTATGTAATAATGAGATTCATTTAGAATAAATCATAATTTTATCTTGTTCATTTGTTTATAAGACCCATGATGTCAATTCCTATTTAGACATCCTCACACTTTGAGATCCTATATTCATTATGCATACTAGAGGCATGTTTTCATTTTTATTAGAGTGTTTACTTAGTTCTAAAGTAAGTTGTTTCATATAACCCTAGATCCAATCCCTTGTAGAGGATATTTTCTTACTACCCGGTTATTCACAAAGATAAGAAGAGACACATGAACATTGTTGACTTTATAATGATCACTCAACATAAAATCCTATCTATATTTTAAAGCATAATCTCTTCTACGATTATAAATTCATTGTGGCATATCTCTTATGGACAACATGGGTAATTTTTTTTTATCCAAGTGATGGTGACCCACTAGGCTATAAAGGATATGACCATGGTAACCCTACTATAGATTTCAAGGGAATCACATGACATAATTGTAAGGAGGTTCCTTGAGAGAGGAATCCCTATAGAGACTTCCTAAATAAGAAAAAGGTGGGAACATAATAACAATATCCAAGTTTTCTTCATAGTTCTTGAATATATTTTTATGTAGGAAAAATGGCCATTATATAGTTTAAGAATCCAATGGATAGATACTTAGTATCGAGGTTCAAGATCTTGACACCATCTCTACTCATTGTAGAGTTAGGGATACCAAATGGATATATACTTAGTATCTAGGTTCAAGATGACACCATCTCTACTCATTGTAGAGTTAGGGATACCAAAGAGATATATATCTTAACAATATTTCCACCATTAAAGGAGGAGGACAAAGTCTTCAAATGAGTAGTGCAAATTATGGTTTTCATAAATAAATATGGTTTATAGGATGGTATTATAATAGGATATTTAGAGGTTACATATACATAATCATAGTAATAAATTTTAGATGATAACACCACTATTTTAGGTACTTTTTTTCCATTTAATAATTAGTATAACATGGTTCACCTTCAACATGCTATATCTTAGCTAGTGGTTGATGATTTTTGGGAACTGACAAGGAACCCTACCTATGACAAGAAACTTTATCCCTTGGTGCAATTGGTTGAAACGTGTTCAACACCACCCTTAGCCATCAATGCACTCCAATTCAAAATTTCTTCTTCATTTTCCAATTGGATAACCTAGTTTGAACCACAAGTTGGTCTATGACATCAACACTATATTTTATATAAAAAAATGAATTGGCATTGCATATAAATTCATAAGAGAAACTAATAAGAGAAACCCATATAAATTCATAAGCGTGCTTATGCATAAGCAAATTATAACTAAATTATTTTACGAAATTGATTAATTAAAGAATACATATATGAAATGGAATTAACAACACACAATATAGAATAATATTCCATGATATTCCATTTGCATATAGAATAACACATATTTCCATTCAATATATTTATTCCATTATTAATTGTTAAGGAGATACCCATTGAATAAGATATGTTACAATTCCATATTAGATTAATCTTGAACTTCACACAAGTCAACATCTAATCCATGAAGATCAAAATTGTATCCAACCCATGTAAATCATTGTAACAATTGTCCAATACAAAATCTACAACATATAGCACTAAGTCATTATGTATATAGTCATCATCATTGAGATGTGAATAAATGGCTATCTAGTAAACTTGATTCCCCTCTTATCTAAGCACATGTCTTACTCCATCTCTACAGCTATATATTATTCTTCTTTATCATGAACATCTTGACCTTTAGGAAACGTATCCTTTATGGTCCATTCTCTTAGATTAAATCTAACAACCACGCTGACTTGGAAGTACATAAGGCTTTATATTTTGCGCATACCTATTAGTATTAATCATGGTAAATCCATTTCCATGATCAATAACCATCCTTTTATCACCTTGCAACAACAACCTATACCACCTCAGCTTAAAGAGAACCATTTTTAAGGATTTAAAGTCTATACCCAATATAGCTTCCAAATATCCATAGTACCTCAAATCCGATGTGACTGAATGTCTATCACCCTTGTGGGAAATATTAGTAACTTGGAAAAGTGCACTTATATCACTATCACATGTTTTCCTCCTATCATCCAACTATTTAGTGCGATATTTTTTGCCATTGCACCACATAGCCTTATGATGTTTCACTTGCATTCTCAACATGTTATAAATGGATTGTTAGGAGTTGGAAACTATATGTATAAGATAATTTACGAGAAAAAACAATTATGGGATTTAAAATATAAAAATGAATCTTAGATATTTCTTAAATTGCTATCTTTTGCACCATATGCTATATCAATTTCCTTCTAAGTCAATTCTATATCATGATCCAAATAATATTTTCTGGTCAAATATGCACCCTATTACATGATAAGGCACCATAAACTTTTTGAGATCATTCTATCCATTTCTTCATCCAATCATTATTATTTGCAACATATAAATAAATTACATCCCACTCTATACTACCTAGAACAATGACAAAATAAAGATTTAGTTAAACAACCAAGATAAGAACCAATCTGCCACAAGAATGTATGGAAATATTAAATACAATACAATATTTTACCTTTCTCTTTTCTCCATATACATTTCCCCAACAATACATCTCCTTTAAATTTGTTGGTGGAATTGGTATCCCAAAGGAGCGAGCATCCATATCACCCACTATTTGGGGTAAGTATCACTAAAATATACAATGGATTGATATAGCATGTAGCCTTAAACTATCGCGCCTTATAGACGTGATCTTTGTGTAACAAAGTCCTTCAATGCTTTAAAGTGCCTTTCCACCAACCACATTGACCTTGTGTGTATGGGTCCACATATTTCAATCTCTTCCAGTAGGTGTATGAAGTAGTGTTGGAGTGTGCATTGAAAAAGGTCGAAGACAGATACTTTTGCATATCACACAATAGTTGGGGAGTTTCTCTTTTCCAATACTTGATATATTATTTATGTATTTATTTAAATGGTAACCACCTACAAGCGCAAATAAATTTGACACATCAACATTAAAATACATAAGGAAAGAAAAGCAAGTATTGAAAGTCAATATAATCTACAATTCAACTATAGATTTATACATATCTCATGTACTTGCCAAGATCATAAATAACCTTCTTTATGTTGTTGTCAAATCTATTAGGTAGATCTAGAGGTAGAACATATTGCAACAAGGATGCAACATGTATTACTAACGAATAAGGTATATATCATTAAATATAATTCAAATATAGATAAACATGAATTACTAACAAAAAAATGTATATATAATAAGATAATCAAGGTTGAAAAATGTATGTCAATAATGAGTTTTATCCCCACTGAAATTTCATTTCTTTGTTGATATTTTAATTATGTTTGAAGCAAAACCAATGGGAAATGTTATCTTCCATATAACCTCTTTTTATAGAAACACTCTCTTTCTCTATTAATAACCATGAAATATTGGTGGAATTTCCACTACCAGTAATTTCCCTTTTTTGGAATTTTGGAGAAAGTTACAAATTGGGCAAAATCCAAGCTTAACTAGTCATGACTCTAGAGAGTTCCAACTTTCACCAAATGGTCCCGAATTTGAAAGGAAATGGTATGGTCCGCCTTAAAACAAACCAAGGGGGTTTATGGACACTTTTTATTTTAATTTATACCTCTACAAACTTGTTTAGGGATGATGAAAAAAATGCCAAAATTACTAGGAAAATGTGATGAAATCCCCCCTAGGGTGTAGGCCAACTTGGCTTCCCAAATCATGTACAAACCTCCAAAATTTGTAAGCAGATTATGGTTACTGATATAATACCTCATGGAATATCATTACACATGGTTATTAGTTCTGCAAACTGGTTATAGAGTTACACATTTGTTTCATAACTTCCAATGAAATTGCTTATGGGAAAATTGCATATTTAGATCGATTTTGACATATGAAAGGTAGAGTTAAAGGATCATATCAAGATATTACATGTAGAGTGTTAAATTATTGAACCATTGATCTACAAGAAAATGAGAGCAATTTAGAGGTGAATTTTGCGGTGGAATATCAATAACAATGTACATTAAATAAGACAAATTTGAGACAAATCTAATAAGAGTTGATAAGTAAATTACAACATTAATCTTCATTAATTCCAGCAGTTTACAACAGTGTTACAATAAGGATAGTTTGAGTCACATGGATAAGATTTGAATCTACCAACTAAACTTGACTGACTGGATAACTAAGAGTGTCTAAATCATTGCATGGGAGCCACTAATCTAACTCTTGATATCTATATCAATCCGACAATCAATTAAACTAGTTAAACCAGTTAAAATAATGAGGTAAGTGAAAAAAGGTGCCACTTCCCCATGCATCCATGCAAAAATGGCACTATACTTAGTGATAGTGATCTAACTGAATGTAACTGAAGGTTGTCTCAGCATAACTGACTACCTACCACAACCAACTAATGGAGGCTGTTGGTGGCACTCCAAGTGGCTCCTATATTGTAGGGATTGGTATCAAAGGCACATAAACTCATGCATGAAAATGAATTAAATGCAATTTAACCTCTATATGTGTTCCCCACACTCTAGTACAACAATAATATGTCCCTAAGCTAGACAAGATGATCAAATAGACTATATATGGACCAGGGAGGATTATATAATCTTAACACCCCCCCTTAATCCTCACTTGGACAACTTTGGGACCTAGAAAATAGGCCAAAAGTCACCCATACAATCTAATGAAATATCAAATTACTTAATAAATTGAGGAAAATGGGGAAAACCTCAGAGGAACCCCCCCCCCTCAAAATAAGCAGGAAACATGAAAACAAGCTATACTTAGGAGAAAATTTTCGTGTTTGGGTAATAACTCGTAAACATTTTGATGCAATTTGCAACACTATGCAACAACAATGCATTAGTTTGGTTCTTCTGTGCAGCAGCATCCTGAGGCTGTGCATGTGAACCTCTCAATTTTCTTCTAATCTAATGAGTGTTCTTTGTGTTTCTTCTTTCTAGAGGAGGAATGGAATGAACAATTTTGTTCTTCTGTGGGCCAAATGGTTGATCATTCGCTATCATCAAGTAGCACTTTCCTGGAAGTTTGTTGCATCATTGTGTAGATAGTGAAGCTGTGTGAGAGAGTGCAACATGCTTGTTCTGATATTGGGACCGTGTTCTCCTTCTCTCTTCTATATTCCCAACACCATGTTAAATTTGAAGTGCCATTTAGATCTTCAAGCAGATAGTTCTGACTTATGATTGCAGTAAATGGAAAATGAAAATACAAACTAAACAAAAAAAACCACACATGAAATAGATGAGTATTGCTCAGGAATTTACAGTATCATTGTCATTAATTAAATCTGGTGTTACAATAGTTTACATAGGAAAATAATTCGAATCAATTAGGGATGAATTCGAATCTCCCCACTGGATCTGACTGTACCTAATTGACTAGCTAACTCATGGTGTCTCAATCAATATTGAATTTCAACAGATCAACTCCCAGATGTCCAACCAACTCATACAATCAATAATAACTAGTTAACTCAGTGAAACTGAGTGTGGTACGTGCGAAAAGGCTCCTACTCCACATGCAGCCATGCATAACTAGCGCTAGATAACTGATTGTGAACTAACTGAAAGTAATTAGAAGCTAACTAAAACTAACTAGTACTAACTCCAACTAACTGATGTAGGTTTGTGCCAAGACTCCCAGTGGCTCCTAAAATGCAGGGATTGGTATAGGAGGCGCCCAAACGAATGCATGCACATGCAGTAAGTGGAAGTTAACCTCTAGGAGTGTTCCCTGCACTCTAATGACTTGTACATGTGGCCCCATTAGGCCAAGTGGACCCAATTATTAATTAGGACTCTTAAGTTAGGCTAAAATAATCCAATAGACAATTGACCAAGGGAGGATTAATAATCCTAACACCCCCCCTGAATCCTAACTTAGACAACTGTGGGCCCTGGCAACAAGGCCATAAGTCACCCATGTACAATCTAAAAGATAAAATGCTGCTTAATACAACCGAGGTAATAGAGGAAAACCTTATGGTAAACCCCCCCCCCCCCCCCTCAAAATAAGCAGAAATCAGGAAATACAAATTTAAAAACTTGCAAAATAATTTGCTGCAATTTGCAGCAGCAAAGTAGTGTTCTGGTTCTTTTGTGCAACATCATCATGAATCTATGCATGTGAACCTATAAATCCAAACAACTACTTATGTCTGGAGGAATCTTCCTCTTTGGAAGAAGAATAATGTACTCAACTAAATCAGAAATATAAACAGCTGCACTGTGAAAAATGGACCTATGTAGAGCTGTTGAAATCAACTGAAGAGAGAGCAAAAGTCCTTGAGAATTTGAACCATGTGAGGAACACCCAAGAATCTTATATATGTCAGCCTTGAACAACAAACCATGAGTGGTAAAATCAACCCCAAGTGTTAGGAGCAAGTGTCAACGCGGATGCATAATGTCTTCCTCTTTACTAGTTCTGTGAGGGGATGAGCATGTGACCAAAGGTAAAGAAGCCCTGGGACTTTGGAGAGTGAATGTTTGAGATCCATAATCTGATATTGCTTCAGAAATAACCAATAATTCACAAAATCTAATATCAACAAACTCATAAGAGAGAACTAACATCGAATCCTCAACAACAAAATTTAAGGAGACTTGCGGTGCTTGATTTGTCACACCAAAATTGATGAAACCAGTTACAAGCAATATTGAAATCTCTTGAATCTTAAAACCTGAACCACATATTATCATATCAAAAAATAAATCATATCTAGAAAGGTTCATATCAGATCCAAAATTGTGCTCCACCGAGATGGTAGATGCACAATTTTCTCCTTCTTCAAAATTCTGATTTTTTGTGCATGCAATCCTGTAGGAATATACTAGAAGCTCTATATTAATGAGAGTGAATGCATCACTCCTATAATCTGGTATTATTTCCATAATATACATGGTATTACTTATCTACACACTGGCAACATTATTATATATAGAGAAATCAAATTCCTCTACCTTCTATGAAACAATTACAGGTAAACTATGCACAAAATTTAAAGAATCGCTGGAGAATTTTTGCAAAGCATAGAAGGAGTGTATTTCTTCAAAACCAGAGATTTGAATGTCTTCTTCTAGATCAGCCATGTGAGGATATGAGATATCAGAGATCTCATACACTTTTGGAGCAGTAGGAGAAGGAGTCACTCCACGAAGACTTTCTTCAGTTCGAATTGACTATGAGGAAATTTCAGCTTCTTCTTCATCTTCAATAATTTGCTTTTCTGTAGAAGAGGGTGTACTACCCCAAATTTTCATAAACATTTAAATTTTTTCTTGTGACAATTAATGTTTAAAATCATCGATAAAGAGAGTAACTTAACTGCTAACAGTTAACATCCTAAAAGGTCTAATCTAGAAACTAAAACAAATTCCTTTATTAATTTCTATAATTGCATTCTTCACTATCTACATTCAAAATTAAATATTGAAAGATTGATTTAATAAATAATGATCTGAAGTAGTATGAGCTGAAAACAATTGTTTGTTTACTATGTACTAAAGTTAGTCTCTTGCTTAAATGAAGGAACTTCAATTCATGCCCGAGGCTTACTTAGCTCTTGAAGCTAATGCAATGAAATGATGATTCTTGTTACAGGCCCTTTTACACGTAACTTTTATTTCCAGTTTCAAGCTCAAGAATTTAAATTCGTCAGCAGAAAAATCAAAGCAAGGGCAATCATTTAATTTTAAAGTTTTTTACTAGAGCAGGTACTGCATGACTCATTCTTTTCATATATTGTTATTATAAACTTTGTTTGTTTGCTATATTGTTGAAGTTTGAACTTGTCATGTTCAACAGTCAAAGCTGGCTAAATCTAAAACCTCTTGTTTAGGCTTGTAGATAATATCATTGCTTTGATTTATGGGATGGAATGTTCATTACCTAAAGAACAAAACAAAATATAAACCAAAAACTTTTGCATAAACTAATGCTTGCTTAATGATTTTTATATCATAAGTATAAACCCTATCTATGCAAAAACTACACTATAATACCTTTAGAAGACTATGCTAAAGCATCTCTATTTAAAATCTCGTGCTTATATGTTTTCAACCAAATATTAACAAAGGTTATGTATAACCTTTTGCATGCTTCACCAAGCTCTCGAAACTATAGAGAAACACCCACAAAATTAAAGTCGAAGTGGAAACCACGTGGCTAACGGTTAGTGGATAGGGTTTATGTGTTTGAAAACTCTACTACAAAAATCGATCAAACCCTAAATTTTCACATTGTTAACCAAACATTTCGCTGCTATGAGTAGCGCCGCCAGGCTCATGGCCTCTTGGGCCTTTGATGCCATCGTTTAGCTCTGTGAGTGATTACCTTCAATGCCAACGTTTAGCTCTGTGAGTGACTTAACCCACTTATCATCCAAGCTGAATCCTTTGATTATTAGCAGTGTGGTTACTAGATCTATAACACATGACTTACTTTGTGGATTTCGTTGATAGTAGGGAGATTTGGTTTCTTCATGCCTTTTACTGTTTTCTTTCTCATTCTCGTCGAGGTTCTTAGATTGTGTTTCTCCTGCCCAGTTGCTATGGTATGAAATTTTCCTTGGCCAAGGTTGCTGTGCAAAACAATTTACTACGCAGCCAAGGATAAAATATCTCCAGGTAAACTCATTTAAACTCTTTCTGCAAATGCCATAAAAAATTCACTACTGTAACAAGGTTTTTTGAAAAATGAACTTAACATTTCTCAAATTTCTTATGCAGACTTCTTCTATAGGTGAAATCTCACTACTGTGAGCTAGAAAACATAGGATACTTCAGGAAAAAGGCTACACGCTTCTCAAACAACCGGCTAAGCCTCGGTTTCATGCCTGAGGTTTCTTCTGTGGTGATGTGTGGGGTTTGGAAAGATATTGTCTCGCAGAGATTTGATCTCCCTTGCCGTAGTTGCGTTTGAACAACGCTTTGTTTGTAAAGGTCGTGTGGCCATAGAACTATTCTGTTAGATTGTTTAATTTTTCTTAGGGTTTTGTAGTTTGTAAACACTTTGTTTTTACTTGTAACGGTTTCACAGTAATATGGGTGCACCGGCCTGTGTAAAATGGAGTCTTTGATAGACTTGGACATTGTGGTTTTATGTGTTGTATACTTCAGTTTGTTTAAGCTTAGATTAATGAAATTTTAAAGAACCTTGTTGCTATTTACCTGAATCTGGTGAATGATTTGATAAAAGATGATGAACGGATTTCGTTGTAGTAAATGTCCATAATTTTGATTTTTGTTAAAATGAGGTTATTATGTGGAATTTTAATGTGAAAGCTAGTTTCTGGGTTTTCTTTTTAGTATAAAGATTTATCTATGAAATAATAAAAGGAAAAAGGGTTTGTCACTACAACCCGAGCATGACTGTGTAAATTTGATTTGGAATAATTTAATTTATCTTTTGTTATTTATTTTAGTATATAAATGATAAAACAGTCTAAACTTTGTTTTTGTGTAAAATTTATTTAATATAGGGCAATTATAATATAGATATTATAATTATATAATGAAGAATTTGATTATTGAGGATATGGATAAAACTGTAAATACCTTATTCTGGAAGGAGGAAAGAAGGAAAGACTTGGTTGACAGTTTTCCTTAATTAGGGTTTGTATTTTTATTTTAAATTAAAACTTTGCATTGTTGTTGTTTTTACTTTGATGTATTTGATATTTGATGTGTTATTTACAGTATTATTGCAATCTCTTATTTGTAAAAGCTAATTTATTACTACAATTTTCTTTTTAATATTTACATTCCAAAGTTGCTTCAATTGTATTATTTATCTATTATGTATTAATTAATATTTATATGTATATATAATAGGTTAAGCTTAAAGATAGTGGTTATTACTATGTTAAAAAGAACACAGTTACACAAATTGTGTACTGGTTTTTAAGAGACCTTCTTTTTGGTAGTTTATGTTTATGTTTTAAACAGATGTATTTTCACTGAGGAAACATTTGAAATAGAGGAATCTTTCTTCTAAAATAAATCTATAAAGATTAAAAGTAAATAATCCTATTCCTTCACATTTTGATTTAATTTGATCATCAAACTTAATTTCACCTACTGTACTAGAGTACTACCTCTTCAGAGGTGTGGAAAAATACAGTCACGTAATTTATTCATCAGTGAATCTAAAACTAACTCTAATTCAATCTTCCTAAAACATATTTGAACAGAATTTATCAATCTTGGAACAATAAAATATTTAACTAACAAAATAATCAGTCATATAGATGCATCAAAATCCTAAATTTATACATTCCGGTTCTTATGCTTGCATAACGAAAATAAAAATAACATTTAGAACCTGGTAATATAGAAAAGGAGACAACAACCTAAGGAGCCCATTCCACCCAACCAACTCTTGAAGACAGCTGAGCTGCAAATATTAGGACCCCCGAGCTTGTCTACTAGTCCACCTGGGTTAAAACACTAGGTGAGAGAATAGGTTAAGAAACCCTGCAACTCCACAAAGTAATCAGTAGTAATACTTATGCCTGTTGCAGTAAGAACTCAACTAAAACAACTGCTCTAATTCAGTAAATCGGCACTTTCTCACTTAAACACTTCTGCCCGTCCCTTCCATCGAACTTCTTGTGCACCAATTTCACTCAGAAATTTCACAAGTAAAGAATGAGCACCTCAGCTAAATTTGATGGGTAGTTTTTATCAGCATGCCTAGGTCTTTTGGGTCAGTTTCTCACTTAACGAGCCACCTGCTCTTGTTCCACTTTCTTGGGGAACATGACCACAAAAATAGGGAAGTTGCCTCCTGCAACAGCTAGAAGTAGTTTGAGGATGCTGCTAAGTGTCAATATGCTCTTAACCTACCCTATTCCACCAAGTGGCCAGTAAACACTAATTTAATAGCCTCCTTAAGCTGTTGTCTCAACTTTTATTTATTAATTAATAAAATATTTACAATTAAATACAGTCATCCTTTACTCCACTTGGTCAATAATTACAAACTTTATAATAAAATTAAAACATAATTTCTCCTAAAACATAAAATGTTTTTGCAAATTGGGGTATGTGACATAGGGCATGAACTCATTATGCTGGATTTTATGTGAACCTCTCTCAACAGTTGGGATTTTAGAGTCATCTCCCATATGACTTCTAGGTCCTCCTAATAGAGGGAAAGTGATGAAGGATTTCTTAGAGGCAACCATGTGGTTGGATGCTCCAGAATCTGTCAAATGAGCCTTCAATGGAGTGAGACTTGGATGCAAGCATCTCTCATCTTCTTCAGTCTGCTCCTCATCATTAGACATCTCTGCACCTTGTGGAAGGGCAATATTGTTATGTACACATAGAGATTTCAACTCGTCAAGGGTCTTCTTCATGCACGATTCTTCTAGATGAAAACCCCTCATACAATAGGGACACTTTTTTCTTTTCGAACTTTTGTTTCTTAGAGTTGGAGGCTCCTTCAGAAGTCTTTTGATTCTCTTTAGGCTTAGAATTGGCTTCCTTAGGCTCCTTCCCCTTATGTCTCCCTTTAGCTTGCGCTTTGGTAGAGTATATCACTAGGAAAGTTTGATCTTCAGAAGTCTGGATGACTCCCATCCTAATCAACTTCTCTTGCTCCTATATTAAGGACTCGGCAAAGGAATCAAGTGAGGGAATTTTCCAACCAGAAAAGGCATCCCTTTTGGAATGAAATATTGAGACATATATAAAATACTCAGAACTGAGTTTGCTGAGAATGGAGAGCACATTTTTCTCATCCTTTCTTTATATTCCGCATTGTCTGCATTGGAGTGCAAGAGACTTGAATTTAGTAAAGAATTGTTGTATCGTATCAAAACTGCTGGGATGTAAGACTACCAACTCGTTCTCCAGGAGGTGTCCTCGAATCTCATCTTGTTTTTCAAACAAGTCTTCAAGCTTCTCCCAGGCTTTTATGGGATTCCTCAAACCTTCAAGGTGGAAGAGGAGATCTCTAGATATATGAGTGCATAGATAACTGAAGGCTTCATCTAAGTGGCTCAAAAACTTGTTCTTTTCAACTGGCTGATGGCGCTCAACCTCCCTTACAAGTATTGTCCAGTAGTAGCCAAGCTTGCGCAAGGACAGCTGCATATCTGCCCTCCAATCAAGATAATTGAAGGGTGTAAGGATATGTGGAGTAAAAGGAGAATAATCCACAATTCTACGATTGAAAGAACACAATACTTCACACAAGCTATGTAGCACCTGTAGATTATTCACTACAAAACACTAAAACTTTCGAATTGTTAGAATTATGCTTTCCCTCTCAACATGAACATGTTTTCAGGGTCCATCACACCTACACCACCACTTTGAATAAATCCATAAGAAGCAAGCTACCTTTTGTGGGACTTATGTGGAAACCCAACTACTTATGATATTCAATGGAGAGAGACAAACAGGAAGCCTACCTGAGATGGCTCTGATACCATGTTAAATTTGAAGTGCCATTTAGATCTTCAAACATATAGTTATGAATTATGATCGCAGTGAATGGAGAATGAAAGTACAAACTGAACAAAACAAAACACACAGGAAACGAATGAGTATTTCTCAAGAATTTACAGTATCATTGTCATTAATTAAATCTGGTGTTACAATAGTTTACATAGGAAAAGAATTCAAATCAATTAGGGATGGATTCAAATCTCCCCACTGGATATGACTGTACCTAACTGACTGGCTAACTCATGGTGTCTCAATCAATATCAGAGTTCAACAGATCGACTCCCAGATGTCTAGTCAACTCATACAATCAGTAATAACTAGTTAAATCAGTGCAACTAAGTGTGGTAGGTGGGAAAAGGCGCCTACTCCACATGCAACCATGCATTAGACATGCATAACTAGCGCTAACTAACTAATTGTGAACTAACCAAAGGTAACTGGAAGCTAACTAAGACTAACTAGTACTAACTCCAACTAACTGATGTAGGCTGGTGCTGAGACTCCCAATGGCTCCTAAAATGTAGGGATTGTTCTAGGAGGCACCCAAACTGATGCATGCACTTGCAGTAAGTGACAGTTAACCTCCAGCAGTGTTCCCTACACTCTAGTGACTAGTACATGTGGCCCCATTAGGCCAAGTGGACCCAATGGTACTAGTCGACCGAATTAATTAATTAGGGCTCCTAAGTTAGGCTAAAATAATCTAATAGACAGTTGACCAAGGGAGGATTAATAATCCTAACACACCATCCTCAACCAGTTCAATGAGATTTTGGGCCCATTTAGGCTTAGTCCAGTGATTTGGGATAGGAGATGGATTTGGATCTAGATTCTCATGCGGTACATCTTAAATATCAAGATGATGTTGATATTATTCCTCTTCATCTTAATATAAAACATGTGACAAAATACCATCATCAAAAGGAAATGGAAGGGTGTTTATACCGTCTTGTGCTTCAGATTGTAGTAGATCAAGCAAATCATCTTCTTCAAACTGAAAACTATGCTCTATGAAGCACTTCCTAGTAGAAAGTTCCATCCACTTATATGCTTTTACATCCTCAGCATATCCCAGCAGTATGCATTCACTACTCTTAGCTTGGAAGGCCTTTCTCTTATCTATGGGTATTATGGCCCAATATTTGGAACCAAAAACTCTTAGGTGAGAGACATTCGACTTATGCCCATGCAATGCTTCGAAAGGACGAGGCCCCAACCACTAATTTGTGAGGCACTCTATTCTGCATGTATAAAGCACAATTTACAACTTCAACCCAAAGAGGAGGAAGATTCTTGACTTCGAGAAGACAGGTTTCCATCTCATTCAATGATCTATTTTTCCTCTCATCCCCACCATTATGTTGTGGTGTGTATGGAACTGAGCGTTCCATTCAAATCCCCTCTGATTCACAATAATGCTGAAAACATCTTTTAATGTATTCACCTCCATTATGTAATCTAATGGAGTTGAGCTTTTTCCTAAAACTATTCTCAATCAAAGCTTTAAAAAATTTAAGAATTTCGAATACTTATGATTTTTGTTTCATGAAATATACCCAGCAGAACCTTGAACAATCATCAATAAAAGTAAGTAAATAACTGGAACCATCAATTGACGTTGCAGGCATTGGTCCTGAAACATCACTGTGTATCATATCAAGTGTAGATGTAGCTCTAACTTCCTTCCCAACTTCATACCTCTTCTCTGGATGCTTACCTACCAAGCAACCATGACATACTCCATCTGATGTTTGGATGAGAAGCAAGCCTTCAACCATTTTGTCATTGTGGAGTTGCTGGAGATATTTGAAATTGATATGCCCAAATATCTCATGCCACAACTTACTGGTGTTGTTGGCATGAGTCAATAAAGTTGCTGGATGTGAAGCAGACAGGAAATGGGAGAACCATATGCCTTTGAGGCATGGCTAGCAAACCCTTTCGCTATGAGATTTCTAGTACCCTTTTTGTGATTTCAACTGAGTTAGATTCAAAAGAAACTATCTTGGGAGAGCATGTATGAGTCATATGATAAACATACATAATATTTGTTGCAAGAGAGGGCACATAGAGAACATTCTTGAACTCACCATGCTCTATTTTAATATAACCTCTCCCAACAGTTGGGATTTGGGAGTCATCTCCCATGTGAATTCTAGGTCCTCATAATAGAGTGAGAGTGGAGAAGGATTCCCTAGAGGAAACCATGTGGTTGGATGCTCCAAAATCAATCAAGTAAGATTTCGACTGAGTGAGTTCTGCCTTTAAGGCATGGCATCTCTCATGATATTCAGTCGGTTGTCCAGCATTAGACTTCTTTTCTCCTTGAGGGAGGGAAATATTGTTCTGTTCAAGGAGTGTTGATAGCTGGTTGATTGACTTCTTCGTGCACTGACTCTCTAGAAGATATCCTCTCATGTAGTATGGACATCTAGTCTTCTCGAATTTCTTATTTTTCTTAAAATTCGAGGCTCCATTAGAATATCTCTAATTCTCCTTTGGCTTCGAATCAATGGCTTTGGGCTCCTTCCCTTTGTGCTTCCCTCTGGATTGTGCATTGTTTGAGTATGACATCAAGAGTGCTTGATTCTTGGAGGTTTTAATCACTCCCATTTGAACCAATTTATCTTGCTCTTGTATTAAGAACTCAACAAAAGAATCTAGAGAAGGCATCTTCTAATTGGGGATGGAAGCTATTACGGAATGGAATGCAGAGAAAAAGATTGAGTACTCAGAGCCAAGCTTTTTCAGTACAGACAGCACAAGCTACTCATCTTTCCTCTCTAATCCACATTGTTTGCATTGAAGTACTAGTGACTTGTATTTTGTAAAGAATTGTTGAATAGATTCGAAACTGTTGGGCTGTAAAGAAATGACCTCATTCTTCAATGTATGCCCTTGAAGCTCATTTTGTTTTCCAAAAAAATATTCAAGCTTATCCTAAGCTTCCTTCAAAGTCCTTTGTCCCTCAAGGTGGAACAAAATATCCCGAAAGATATGAGTGCACATGAGGTCGAAGGCCTCATCAAGCTGATTCAAAAATTTGTTCTTCTCAACATACTGTTGCGGCTCAGTTTCTTTTCCCATAGTCATCCTATATAGGCCAAGCTTGCACAAGGATACCTGCATATCTGCCATCCAATCAGAGTAGTTGAAGGGTTTAAAGATTTGGGGTACGAGAGATGAATAATCCATCTTTCTGTATGCTGAAACAATCAGTTCCTCAAGAAGCTATGTAGGTATTTGCAAATATCACTACAAAACCAAAATAAATTCGCAATCGTGTCATATTCAAGCCTTTCCACCTCGACATGTACACTTTCTCAGAGTCCGTCACACATGGATAGACTTCTCTCAACAAAATTCAAAGGGAGCAAGGATATCATTCCAAGATTTATGTGGAAACTCAGCTGCTTCTGGTGTACAATGGAGATCGGACAAGACTTGCTTCTAGCCTGAACAAGGCTCTGATACCATGTTAAATTATTAAACCATTAATCTACTGGAAAATGGGATAAATTGAGAGGTGAATTGTGCACTGGAATATCAAGAACAATGTACTGCGAACAAGAAAAATTTGAGACAAATTTGATAAGAATTGATCAGTAAATTACAACATTAATCTCTATTAATTACAACAGTATACAACAATGTTACAATAAGGAGAATTCGAATCATGTGGATAAGATTTGAATCTACCAACTAAACATGACTAACTTGCTAACTAGGAGTGTCTAAATCACTGCATGGGAGCCACTAGTCTAACTCTTGATGTCTAAACCATTCCAACAATCAGTTAAAATAGTTAAACCAGTTAAAATGATGAGGTAGGTGGAAAAATGTGCCACTTCCCCATGCATTCATGCAAAACTGGCGCTATACTAACTAAGAATGATCTAACTGAATGTAACTGAAGATTGACTCAACATAACTAACTACCTACCACAACCGATGGAGGTTATTGGCGGCATTCAAAGTGGATCCTATATTGTAGGGATTGGTCTCATATGCACATAAACTCATGCATGAATATGCAGTAAGTGGAAGTTAACCTTTATATGTGTTCCCACACTCTAGTACAATAATAATGTCTCCCTAAGCTAAACAAGATGATCAAATAGACTATATATGGACAAGGGAGGATTATATAATCCTAACATAGAGAAAATATACATTCCCCAATAGTATTAAACACCATAGAAATATTCGCGTGCAATTCTTGTATACAACTCATCTAGTATGGAAGTCAAATACATGAAAACTAGTTAATTAGTAGCATGGAATTGCAAGAGTTTCACATATGGATTTCTTGGATTTCGACCCACATAGCATAGGGACATGAAATTACAGAGTAACACATCATATATTGCTGTCACAACATCATCAAACTCAAAGAACATCCCTCATACAAATCTGATACAAGACTCCTTCAAGATTGAATCCAAAGTCATGGAAACTAGTGATTCAATGGCATGGGAATGCAAGCTTTTCACACCTGAATTTATTGGATTTTGAACCATAGAGCATATGGGAATGAAATTATATATTAATACCTAATATATATCTGTCACAAAATAATCCAACTCTTATAATATCTCTCATACAAATCCGGTATAAAACTACTTCAAGATTGATGCCAAAATTCATGAAAACTAGTGATACAATAGCATGAGAGTGCAAGCTTTTCACACAGGAGTTTCTTGTATTTCAATGTAAATCGAATATGGGAATGAAAGTACATAATGTTACATAATATATGGCTTCTGCAACATTATCAAACTCATATAAAATTCCTCATTCAAATCCGATATAAAAATACTTCAATATTGAAGCCAAATCCATGAAATCTAGTTATTCAAGACCATGGGGAACGTAAGCCTTTCATACATGTATTTTTGATATTTCAAATTACAGAGCATATGGACATGAGATTACAGAGACATACATTATACATCAAATATTTTTCATCGACTATAATCAACAAAGCGCAAGCACCACTCCAACAAGTGCACCATCAACATGAGACTGTGGGGGAATGGAGAAGAAGGAATGAGGGAATAGGGATATATAAGATAATTCTAAATTATGGAACTTAAAATTGGAAATAAAACTCCTTCATTAATCTCCAATTATAGGTTTGAATGGCCTCTCCATCAAGCAACTTGAAAATAAATCCAACTCCCTCAAATTTGGTTCACAAGCAAGGAGAGTGAACACTCACCATGCAAGGGACAAGCAAAAGCTCTCCAAAATACCAAAGACAAATTAAAAAATGATCAAAATCCATTGTAATTCCTCATGAACTTATTTTATTAAATTCATTAGGCCTAAGGTAGAATTCCCTCCATGGGATTCCTCCAACTCATCTTATTGGTTTAGTAACTCTCATGACACTTGTCTTCCTCTTCATGTTCCAAATCTTTCCCCAATTCAAATTTTGAAAATATGATTCAAAGTAGGATCTAGGATCTAAAGGAATCTTGACTATTCAAGATCACTCACAAAATATACAGAAAATAGTAGAAGGATTGAAATTAACACATAGAAATGTAGTCAATAACAGAGTTTATTATGACTGTCCAACATGTATATATGTATGGAACATGTTTATATTACAATAGGGAGAAATAATTATCCTTTGGAGGAAATTTGGATGCATACATGTGGCAGGTTTAGATTTGACCTCAAAACCCCCCTAAGTGGAACAATGAGCTCCCAAACCACCTCAAGCGGTCACGAATGCTAATGTGAATATGGATGGAGCATGCTAGGACATAAATGAGGGTAGGCTAGGCGTGGTGGAGTGCATGGGTGAGTGGGAGTGGCTCTAGGAAGCAATAAATGGCCTAGAAGAGTAAAAAACCACACACATACATGCAAGGGCGCTTGTAGTCAACCGGTTTCTCTGATTTAAAAGATGGAGAGTGCACCAAGGACTGAATATTCATTAATGAGGGTGAATGTGTAACCAGAATGATCAAAAGAGAGCGCATGGGTGCAATTATGAGTCCAAAACACCAAATAGACCAAGGATGATCAACACAACCTAGTTTTGGACCATAAAACATAAGCATGAGATTAATGAAAATGTGTCTTAGGTGTATAACCATGGTACTAAGGTGGAATAATTCTCTAACACCCCCCCTTAAGCCTGACTTAGTACAATTATACTACATTGTTGAGGCCTTGGAAACTAAGGCTCAAGTCACCTCTTACAAAAATTTATTAGTCCATCTAACCAAGGTAAGGAGGAAAACCTCATGGAAACAAAACCTCCCCTCTAAAATGGACATGGAGAAAAATGTGAAAGTAAAATATAAGCAATCACCAGGTGTCACCCACTCCAAGAAGGGATCTCAAATAGGTGAATCTCTTATTTGTGAAGCTCTTGGTGAAAATGTTAGCAGTTTTCTCTACATATGGACAATACTGCAATGATATCACCTGCTCATGCACCAAGATCCTGATGTAGTACTTGTGTATCTCAATGTGCTTGGTCCTTTGTATCTGCACTAGATCATTGGAAATCTTGATTGTTCTTTTATTGTCACGTCAAATGACTGTGGGTGAATCAAATGCAAATCCAAGTTCCCCAAGAATCCCTTGCAACCACACACATTTTGTAATCGCGTTCACTGCTCCTATGTACTCAGCCTCGACTAAAGAAAGGGATACAATGTGTCGTTTCTTGCTTGACCAGCATATGGGACCACGTGCAAGCATGAAGACATAACCTGAAGTGGACATTCTGTCAATGGAATCTCCATCCCAATCAGAATTAGTAAATCCAACTAGTTCTAGTGGAGAACCAGCATTATAGTGTACCCCGAAGTGTTTGGTTCCTTGCACATAATGCAAGATTCCTTTTGCAGCCTTCCAATGGATCCCATGAAGCTCCTACATATATATATCAAAAACACCTACAACATTTTCCAAATTAGGTTGAGAGTGTAAGATACAAAAAAATCCCAACTAGTTGTCTGTACAATGAGTTGTCCACCAATGGAGATGCACTAAAATCAACTAGTTTTATTCCTGAGAGGAATGGGAACTTGGATTCCTTATAGTAATCCATTTTGAACTTTAATAACAGGTCTGCAGCATACTTTGGTTTTTTGACCTTGTGTTATCACTCAGTATGAACCCTAGGTTGCAGAGGGTAAACCCCAAGGTAACAACAGAACCACTTTAGGAAAAGAGATTTGGCTTCTACCTTTTCAGAGAGGGATCTCTCACAGATTTATATCAGGGCTAGAATTAAAGAAAAAACAAATTCAGATTTAGAAATGGTTGAAACAAAGAAAGCACAATTGGGCTATGGAGTCACAAATTACAGATGGATTACAGAACAGTTTGCAGGTAAAGATACACAGAGGCAAGATAACACTCGGTTACAGTCAAATAGTTTTTTTTTCTAGTGATAAAGAAAGAACATGAACAGTCCATCAGCATAGATCATCTACAGGATGAATTCTGCATCAATTTTGGAGGGAAAACTTTGGTGAATACCTGAAAACAATAGTCAGAGGATACAAGACGAATTCTGAGCTATTATACACTTATTCCAAGCATGAAGAAAACATAATGGCAAGATTAACAAGAAGACATGCACAGAGAAAGGAAAGTAACAGACTGTAAGCTACGAATCACACAGGAATCTCTGCAATAACTGCAGGCATCCAACTCTGCAACTTTATTAGCAAAAAGCCTCAATAAAACATAACAAAAAAATTCCATGGGTTCCGACCCTATTTCTCTCTATGGAGGGCATATTTATAGTTTCCTAAGCTCCCGAGACCAACCTCGAAATAAAGCTAAAAATAGTCTCAGCATAAAAATGAAATTCATAACAAAATGATGATCTCGTAAATCCGCCATGATCATGAAACCAAACAGAAAATAGGCGTTGGAGCATGCATGATGAGATAGTTGAGGAGTTTTGAAAGCAGGGATGCTAAAAACAACCGGTTCGAGGGTTTCCACCATGGCCTGCAACGTTTTTCCTCCTTCTCTGTAATTTTCTTGTGAAAATCATTTTGGAACGTAGATCTTCTTTCGATATTCATTCTACACCGTCGATCTAAGGTCTGTGGAATGCGAAGACGGGTTGAAGGCCTTTCCAAGGATTAATTTTTCATTTTCTCACCTCTGCATCATCCTTTCCGCCCCTTAGTTTTCCGCATCGTCGATAGAAATTGGATCTATTTTTAGCTATTGATCTAAGGTCTATGGAAAACCCAAAATCCTATATTTTTCAGCTTCCGAAATTCAAATTTACCTTTAACTTCAAGATAAATCTGGATCGTTGATTTGGATGTGAACGGTTTCTGGACCGTTGATCTGAGATCAAAGGTTTGGACTGCGGAAATTGGAGTGCGGGACTTCAAATTTTTCTTCAACTGAAATTTACCATTCCGCCTTTCTGCTTCCGCCATTCTGCCTCCACCTTTCCGCTTCCGCCTTTTAGCGGAACCCGGAAAGCGGACTTCAAAAAATGGATTTTCATACTTTCACAACCAGAGTTTTATGTTTTTCGTCTCCGTCTTTTCGCTTCCACACTTTTCTGGGAAGCAGAAATTCCATCTTTCATGACCAATTCTTTGGTTTCCCGATTTTCGATCCCCACCCTGTTGATTATTTCCAGAAGTTTTGCTAATTCAAAGTCACCCACAACAGCTTCAAAATATTCATCTAATAAGATGTTGGTTGTTTTTACATCATGATTGAACATATTCATACTTTTCAAAACAGATATATATTTTGTACATAGGTATAAGATACTGCGAGATGCCAACTCTGTGCAGTAATCATTAATGAACAAAACTCCCACACACTTGCAATTGTACTGACACACAAAGTAAAAGAAACTAAGAAAAGCAAGAATAAAACTATTGCTATTAAGCTCTTACAAGAGAAGATGCACCCGAGAAACTCGACCTGTTGGTTGAAATCAGAAAGCGTTGTCATTATCAAGAAGAATGTTTCATGTGGAAAGAAAACATGGAATCTACCTTGGAAATTATTCATTACAAGTTACAGCAACTTGGATGCACAAAATGCTGCTACAGTAGCAGCTGAAATAACCCAAAAACTCTAGACATTGTGTTAAAACTAGTGCTAATTGTTGGCGCGGGCGGAAGCATAAACGGGTTGCAGCCGAGGAATTTGTATAACATTCAAAATAGAATAACAGAAACAAAATATAAACAATAATTACAGACACGGAAACGTAATGCTCTATTCTTTCTTCATACTCCGACCAAAAAATATTTACAGCAATTACATCATATATATATTAGACAGGCGTTTTCCCACTCCTGAGATAAATAAAGCATGCCGTATCTAGACTCTTGTACAATATGCAAATTCGTGCCATCTAGACGCTTCTCGGTCAAATTTGAACCCGTCCCAGCCCTTCCAAAGGGGTTTCGCCCGTCCCAGAAGTCTAACGAAAATTTTGCCCGTAAAAAAAAATTTAAATTTTTTATTTCACCCGTCCACCATGAAGGGATACCTTAACTTAAATATTTCAAAAGAAGGGTAAGCCTTTTAATTTGCCCGTCAAATTTTTTTTTCGTTGTAAGCAGGCCTGGAAATTAACGACGTATAGAATGTTTTTGGGATTTAAAAATGTATTTGACAGGTGGCTTTAATTTTGGAACGTCATCATCTACAGGTTTGAAAAATGGCATCCCGTCAAATTGACGTTTAACTACTTTTCTTACCTGTCATAAATTTTAGTAGCTCCTTTCAGTGATAACCGCCGACAAATAGTAGCTCCTTCCAATGATAACCGCCGATAAAAGAGTCCTGGCCACTAGCCCATAACAGTTCGGTTTATTTAGAAGCCTTATTTTCCCGCGTGACCTCCCTTTCAAATTTTCACGGTCACCGACTTATGTACACTATTTGACTCTCTTTTGCCTCTACGCTTTCTGTTGCTTTCTTGAGATAGCGCTTCTATACCTTGTGTTTCCTAAGGTTTGGCATCACAACCGTTCATCTACTCGGTTATCCAGTTTTTGCAATTATACACCTAGCAATACGGCTACCAGGGAGAGGATTTTCACTGCAGCTACCAGGGAGAGGATTTTCACTACGGCTACCAGAGAGAAGATTTTCCAAAAAATGAATATATAATTATTCAAAAATTTACCACAACTTTCAAATTTCTACTATATTATCAATTTAAATCCTCTTTAACTTTATCCAAATATCAACATTCCTCACAAATTCAGATCTTTGATTCCGTCGATCATATTGTTCAGGAAAGCGGTATATCGCTTGAAAACAACGGCATCAAGCGTTGCTTATGCTTCAAAGGCCACCAGATTTCTCAGGATTACCTCTGTGTTGGTGTCCAACTTTACAATGGGGATGTAAAGCATGGTAGTTTTCTAGTCAAATTGTATTTTTGCATTTGAAAAAGGTATACAGAAATACAGTATGATGGATTGCATAGTGGAGTCACCAAATCAAGCCGACCAGACCTTCATGGCAACAATGGTGTCTATTTTGGAAGCCTACAAATCCTCAGGTGGTGACAAGACCCGGCCACAGACAACACAGTTGAAAACAAGTTATTTCACTTATGCAGGTTCGTTAACAAATTAGTTGACATTTTATTTTACTTAAATTGTTATATTTTTTAATGTCTTTTGCTTTAATCTGAGTTTTTGACAATAAATTTTTACTGTAGTTTTCTTAATAAATCTCTATTTTATATTTTTTCAAGGTTCAATCTGTTCAGAGAATTGAAAGTTTTTATGTTAAATCTTTATTCTATATTTTCCCAAGGTTCACAGATTTCCACGGTTCATGTGTGTAGGGATTTGGAAGAGATATGGAGAGTTTTGAGAATAGCAATTTTATAGTTAAACATTTAGGTTTTATTTTTTGATGAATTATCTACCCAAATCCTGTCATAAAGAATAAAGGCTAAGTTCAAGTTGAATGAAAGAGTATGAAAGAAATATGAAGTATATAAGGGAAAAAAACTGACAGGTATATATTTACATGAAACGTAAACTGACAGGCATTTTAAAACCGTAACCGTCATCAAAATTTATTTGACGGGCTAGTAAAATTTGAAATTCCAAGCCTGGTTGTAAATACATGCTGTGAATCTGCGAATAGGCAATGGGCAATAATAATTAATGAGTGATGACTTTACATCACATCATGGGATCCTTTTCAAACATATGAATAACCATAAATACCAAATCATTGTGCATGATGCAACAGTTTTGCAATATTGTTCGATCCGTGTGAGCAGCTTCCCGAGGCTTACATAACACCGAAGTTGGAACAACAACGAATCAAATCTCGAGCACAATTTACAAGCGATTATGAGACCAATTAAAAATAATTAATTTTTTTATTTTCAACATCAATGTTTACAAAAAATTTCAAGTCTTACACAAACATTAATAAATCTCTTAAGATTTATATATATCATCTTTGTGATGACATAAAAAAACAAAATGGCTTCTTTACTTTTTTAAGGTTCAATAAAAGAAACTTAATCATAATAAATATTAATAACTCTAATCATCATCTTTAAAACATTTTAATAAAATAATTTTCAAAAAGAGTAGAGTTTGTAAATTAATCAAATCTTGGTATTTTAGAAAACATTTTAATATTATTTACATTTTTATTATATATAATTAATAATTTGTGTAACAATTTATTATTATCCAAGTTTTTTTAATATATTTATTTTAAAACAATGTAAAAAAAAACTATCTAGATAATTAGAATCTTGACATCCATGAAAAATCTTTAACATTATTAAATAAATATTAATAAATTGTAAGATAAAAATAGTATTTTCAAAAGCTCTTTTCACCTGCATTATTAAAAAAGGTGCAGGCTTCAACTCTTTTGCATAAAGTCACACTTAAAATATATAAAGTTTAAAACAATCCAATTGAAATGAATGGATTCATCTCAATTCGGGATAAAATGATTAAATAAGATTTGTTATTCAATTAAATATAACAAAGATATTTGAATATATAACAGTTTGAAACGTTCAAGCGGTCTATAGTTGCAATTTGCAATAATGCTTTGCGTGGGGAACAAGAGACTTATAAATCACTCATTGTTTACAACAATGTGCTCTCAAGCCTTGTTTATAACAAAAAGGAATGTCTGATCTTTGTTTTGGGGGGTAGGGGTTGTTTGGATTTGCATTGGGTGTAATTTGTACTGCTGCTAACAGAATGACCGTTAAGGTCGAAAAGGCTAGAAAACAGTGTTTATTATTTATATTTATATTGCAAAGATCTCTTTATTTGTAAGACTTTCATTGGAGACATTGGATATGCTAATGTTTCTCTCTCTTAGTGCACCTCATGATTTAAATGAGGTAGATTGGAATGGCATTTATGATGTATGGAAACAAATGAAAGCCAGAAAGCCTCTTCCATTGGGCTCGATTCATGTTTTCAATGATGTAATCCTAAATGTTTTTGAAGAATATCAAATGAATGGAAGGAAAATATGTTTTCTTATTAATTTTTTAATGGAATTGGAGAGAGATTTGTTTATTGATTAGTTTTAATGAAAATTTACAATGTTTGATGTAGTTTCTGATTGATATTTTATAATTATAAATATTTGGAAGGGCATGATTTTATTTTCACCTTTTTTTAATTGAAGGGCCAACTTAATTTTCAATTTTCAATTGAAGTGCAATTATTTTTATAACCTTTCATCCTTGACAGGTTGGATGGTTGCATGCCCTTCCAAAAAAAATTAAGACCAGCCCTTCAAATTTGACCACTGCGTCTACAGCTTGAGGGATCGAGCCTTCTCAAGAGGCTTCCTCGGCATGTTTTTACATCTTACAGCTAATACATTAAGTTTCATCTACCACATAGTACAATATTCGTACATGCCCATGGGGTTATTAAAATGACTTGGTCTGACATGAGACTGCGGGAGGTTGGTTATAATTAATGCCAAAACTAATAAAAATGCAACGATTCAAGCAAGCTAATGCAACGGTGGTTGAAAAGATCACGACTACCAAAGTGCATAATATCCGGTTTCGATGTATAGAAAGTTTATGATCATCATGAACCCCTCCTTGGAAATTGATTGAATCATAAAACCCCTGCTACAAAAAGTCGTAATTATATAGAATTTAGATTAAACCTTGCGCCATTTGAAAAATACATCCTCGGACTAAAACTCAATTCAGACACAACAGCAAACGAAATATATCTTCATATAGATCAAAGTAAGCTGCTTTTTCTGCTGTCGTTTCTCTGTCCGTTTATACTATTATTTTGAGGAAAAATTCAGATGCTCTTTCCCCATCTACAGTTCTGTACACTCCTTTTTGGATTCCTGGTTCTCTAATATTTCAAAATCTGCCCCTTATTTCTATTTGCCTCTGTTTATATTTTGGGGAATCTGGCTCACTAGAAACTTCAGCCTTTTTGAAAATAAAAAGCCTTCCCTCTCAACTTTGATTGCTAGAATTGATAGCCTGCTAAATACTTTCCCTGTGCCTATGAAATTTCATAAATCTCGCATTATTGGTCCAGACCCAATTAAATGTTTTCCATGTGGATATTTTGATGGTGCTGCAGCAGATTATGTTGGAGGATCAGGTTATGTGATTTATATCAATGATTATCATTTTTTCAGTTTTTCCATGGGCTGTGGTAGAAGCTCGAATACTCGAGCAGAATTATTGGCTTGCTGGGCAATTCTAAAAGTCAGTTTTCTGATGGGTATTCCTATACAGCTGATTTATGGGAACTCTTTGGTTATTATCTCATGGCTAAACAGCATTTCTGCACTTGATGTGCCTTCTCTGATGCACTGGTGTCGCGACATTAGACTTTTGCTTCAAAAGGCCCCGCCGGTGACCTTTAGACATACATATCATGAACATAACATGCAGGCAGATGAACTCTCTAAACAAGGCATGAAGTTGGATATGGGCCTTGTTTCATTCTCAGAATCTTTGGATGGATTGATTGTAAAACAAGGATTATTAAATCTCTTTTAGAGTAGCTGAATTTTTTACTTCAGCATTGGTTCCTGCTATTGATGATTACTACTTGCTGTTCCATGATGAGTCCTTCCTGCAAGCATGCAATGCTTTGATTTTGTATGTCTGAAGTTCATCTTCGATATTTATCAGTGTTTCTGACCTGTATATCAGGGATGATGAGTAAAGTCTGCTATGATCAGACTTTTTCCCTTTGCTTTGGCTGCGGTTTATGTCATTTATTTGTTGATGTTGGTATTGGGATCTGGCACTTATATCGCAGATTTGTATATGATATATTTGCTGCTCTGTATTGATATCTACTTTGGTAGATGCATGGACATGGGAACAGGAAATCATCATTCTGATATTGTAAAAGATGTCTTTTGATTCATATGAATAACAAAGACTGGTATTTTTTCCTCTGAAAAAAAAGTAAGCTGCTTTAGAAAATCACACTAAAAAAATGACACAGGGTGTGCATGAAAGACTGCAAATTAGCGAACATATGTTAAAACATTTGACTTCCAGGCTTTCTAGTCGGAACATATCCCTGACCCTTGCATCTGCCCTAAAATTTCTAGTGCATCCCTGCCCTGCTCCTTTTGCCTGTTCTTTACTATGATAGAAGGTCATGGAAGTGAAATTTGTTCAGATAATTTGTCAAATACATTGTGTACATATTTCAAACATCCACGTTTAATGTAAATATTGCGGAGCTTATTCATTTTCACATTTTAATAAATCATTTGTTTTCAATAACCCCAGACGTCCAAACCCTTAACTTGTATACACATCACTACACCCGCTAAAAACACTCCAAAGCAAAGGAAAAACGGCATTCAAGTGCAGGCAAAAACCTGTGATCAATGAATTTAATGGATCAGATCAAATAAGCCCGATAACTTACCTTATCTTGATACGATCTGACATCCCAAGATGTTAAATTCCAGCATCAGATCTATGTCGCAATGTAACGCAGGGAAAACACCAGTAGCTGGGGTTTGCTTAAGCTTTTCTTTCTACCAAACATTAAAAATAAAATAATAAAATAAATACCTTTAACCCTAAAGGAGCAATGGCGGCATAAATTACAGACGCGCACGTACACCATCAATAGGATTTTTGATGTATGTGCAAGCAAAAGAAACCGCAGAGGATTCGGCATCTTCCCGGATGGGCTTAAGAGCGCGATTATACCCGTGTTTTGTGATCTTAAAGGAGCAATGGCGGCATAAATTACAGACGCGCACGTACACCATCAATAGGATTTTTGATGTATGTGCAAGCAAAAGAAACCGCAGAGGATTCGGCATCTTCCCGGATGGGCTTAAGAGCGCGATTATACCCGTGTTTTGTGATCTTTTAGACTTTCATAATGGCAGAGCCTCCATAGAAATGGCAGATCAAAGCTCAAAGGTTTGTAAAGATCACAAAACCGGGTATAATCCTACTCTCATGCTCATAGATGATTGGTTGTCCACAAAACTATTTGTTGAAGCTTTAGAGGCAGTCCACACAGAAAGTGTAGATGAAGATTGAGCGCAGGTGGGCATCTGGGCTACAAATTGGAGAGAAGAATCGTGGCATTGATGCTTTATGCGTTAACCTTGCCCGAACAAATTAATCGTTAATTATGTATATGTGTTGAGGGTGTGTGTTTAGGTTTTTTTTGTTTTTTCGGTCAAGGTGGTTTTTGTATATAGGTTGATTTTACCATATCAAACTTCCACGCTTAAAATGCTTTTCACGCAGCTTAAGCTTGCATGTGGGTACACTCCAAAGGCTCTTTTTGGTGTTCTGAACCGGTACTAGGTAGGTCTTAAGTTCAAGTTCTAAGTGTTTCTAGTTTGAGTTTAGATGTGTTAGTTGGGTTTTCAATAAGGTCATTGAACCTCGACGCACTAGGAAAGTTTTGGATCTGTTGAATGGCACACACCTCCAAATGGCAGTGGGTGGATAATCGATGATTGCTTAGAAGATTTAGACCACATCTAATGTGTAGAGGTTGAACCTTTAACGCTAAAAAATGGCTTTGCACAAAATTGGTTCAAAAATATAAGTAATGACAAACTAAAGTGGTGAAATAAATATAAATGAGTCATAGCATATGGTGATATTGTGTTGAATCAATTCACGAGAAAGAAAATATCATAGAGGAGAGTGCATATTGGTTTTAGGAGGGTCTTTGAGCCCTCAGATGTGCTAGTTGGGGTTTTTAGCAAGGTGGTCAAGCATCAATGCAGCAGGAGGGCCTTGGATCTATTGAATGGTATGACCCCCCAAGTGGCACTGGGTGGATAATTGATGATTACCTAGAGGACTTAGACCAAATCCAATGTGTAGAGGTTGAACCTCTGATTGTAAAAGAATATATATATATATATATANTTTCAATGGAGGAAAACTGGGAGACCAAACTGGACCGTAGATGTGCCAGAATTTTGGTGGAAATGGACATGAGGGATGGGTTGTACGAAGAGCTAAAGATAGTAATGCATGGAAGCACTTGGAGGCAAAAATAAGATTATTGGAAAATCCCCTTCAAGTGTTTTAATTGCAAGGAGGTCGGCCATATGCAGAAGGACTGTTCGAAGGTGGCAACAAATCCTCTACATAGGAAGATACGGATAAAAAAGGACAAACAAGTAACCAAGGAAAAATAATCTTATGAATTCAAGGAGATACTAGTTAATGATCAGTATGGGAAGGATACAGTGCAAGGATCGACATAAATCAAGTCCACGGACGAAGGGAAGAATGTGGGCATGGACATGGGAGTGACGAAAAATGATCAGTATGGGTAAGATACATCGCAAGGTTCGACAAAATTTAAGTCCACAGATGAGGGGAAGTACGTGGATAGGGACATGCAGGGTGGCGAGGAAAAGAAAGTGACTGAACCAAAGAAAACGGAAGCAGTTAAAGATGTCCGTAAAATTGATAAAGAAAAATAGAAAAGTCAACTCAGTAGACCTGCAGACAACCCGAACCGAGAAGCGTGACCTTTGCATCAGGACAAAGGTACATTTCCCTCTCCTTCTGTTCAAGACCCGTCTGTTTTTTCTTCTCCTGTAAAAGATAAGCCCTCTCATTTAAAACAAAAGAAAGCAGAGTTCAAAAGATCGTATGAACTCCGACCCCGAAACCCTCTAGTAGAACTGGTAGATGAATGGGTCTCAACAGGGGGTTTGGCCCTTAATCCTGCATAAAAACCTAGACTGGGAAGAAAAACCTTGTTATCCAAGGCTCAAGTTCAAGCTGCTTTAGATGTGAAACAAGGAAAACAGTCTACTCTCAAGGGGGCGCTTAGAGTGTTGGCCCCACATGGGGTCTCTTGATGTTGATTTTATCTTATAACTCAAGAGGGATGAGGGGGGCCTCTAAGAAAAACGCCCTAAAAAGGTTGTTTAACAACCATAAAGCCTCAGTCATTATGATACAGGAGACAATGCTTGAAGAGAACAGAGTTGAAGCCATAATCAGAGGATTACTCAAAAACTGGGAAGTGGAAAGCTTAGATGCAGCAGGACACTCGGGAGGGTTGATAACAGCCTAGAGCCCAGCTCTGAAAAAGATTGAATCAAGAAAATTGGATTCAATGATAGAAATAAAGCTTCAAGATCAGGAGACAGGAATTATTTTCACCTTTCTAAACGTCTATGGTCCCTTTTATGACAGGAAGGTCTTTTGGGAAAAGCTTGGATTGGAAGGAGCACTGAATCAACCAAATATTATAGTAGGGGGAGACTTGAATTTAACCATTTCAGCTGGTGAATATTGGGGAGAAAACGCCAGACAAGACTCTCTGGCCTCTTTTTTCTGAATTTATTTGAAAAAGAGCATTTGGTGGATATGGCTCCCTTAAAGTTGGAACCTACATGGCACAACAAAAGAGGAGGCCCTGAGGCAATCTCCAAAAGGTTAGATCGATTTCTGATTAATGGAGATCTGTTAAATAAAAACCTAATCATAAAATCCTCAATGGAAACAGGAGGAAGTTCGGACCACAGACCAATCTCTCTATTAATTGATCCTCCTGAGAAGAAGCCCCATCCCCTTTCAAATTCAATCCACAATGTTTGAAAGATGAACAGTACATAGAACAAATCCTAAATGCCTGGCAACCTTTAAGACGAACTCCAAACTATAGTGCAATGCAACAGTTTGCAGATAATCTAGCTAGGGAAAAAAAAACCTCAAAAGAGTGGGACAAAACATACAAGGCCTCTCTTCAAAAAGATTTGAAACAAACATAAGAGAAAATTGTGGATCTGTACCTAAGGAATGAGGAGGGGGTTTTCAGTAGGGAGGAAATTGAAGAATTGAAAATTTTGGAGAAAAAGAAGGATAAAATGCCGGATAGTGAAGAAAAAATCCTTCGTCTTAAAAGCATAGCTCTGTGGATAGAAGCAGGGGACAAAAACTCAAAGTTCTTTCACAACTATGCATCACACAGGAGGAACATAAATACAATTTGTGAGATAAAAAATCAGGAAGGAAATCTAGTACGGTCCTTTGAGGAAAAAGCTACAGCAGGAATTGGCTTCTTTCAAAACATATTTAAAGAGCCAGAGGGATGCCCTATACAGGAGATTCTAGAAGTCTTGGGATTTTTCCCGAGAATGATTACTGATGAAATGAATGAAGAGATGACTAAGGAAATTTCAGAAGAGGAAATCATGCACACCCTATAGTCCTTCCAAAAAGGTAAAAGCCCGGGACCTGATGGATTTACATTGGAATTCTACTTAGGGTTTTATGATCTGATAAAAAAGGATTTATTACAAGTGGTGAGAGAATCTCAAGGATCAGGGAAAGTTCTGGGAAGCTTTAACTCCACTCTTCTGACCTTGATACTAAAAAAACAAAACCCTATCTCCTTTGATGAATTCAGACCCATTTCATGCTGCAACGTTATTTACAAAATTATTGCAAAGGTTCTAGCTTTAAGACTCAAACCAGTTCTCAATGAAATCATAACTAAAGAGCAATTTGGATTCCTAAACAATAGGCAAATTCACGATGCTGTGTCTCTGGCTCAGGAGACAATTCACACCATCAAGAAGGAAAAAAGAAGAGCTTTTGCCTTGAAGCTATATTTATCAAAAGCTTATGACAAGGTGGGATGGACCTTTGTAAGACTCTTGTTGATAAAAGTTGGTGTAGCATTGAAAGTTGTAGAGTGGATAATGGGATGTTTACAATCTACTTCATTTACTGTTATGATCAATGGATTGCCATCCAATTTTTTCAGACCTTCCAGAGGCTTAAGGCAGGGATGCCCTCTATCTCCCTTCATCTTTTTGCTAGTAGCAGAGGCCTTGAGTAGGATCATTCTTAAAGCCAAAGCAGAAGGAGCAATAAAGGGCATCAAGGTCTCTAATACAGAGGAAGTTACCCATACACTCTTCGTTGATTATGTGTTGTTGTTTGGAGAAGGATCCATCAGCAATCTAGAGGCCTTTCTAGCCTTGATAGATAAGTACAGAAAAGCCACAGGGATGGTGGTAAATGTTGACAAATCCAAATTCATCCACAATGAGATACCTGAAGAAATGATCCAAAGGTCAAGAGAGCTAATACAATACCAAATAACTCCAGTGGAAGAGGGGTTCAAATATCTAGGATTTACTTTGAAACCAAACTGCTACTCTTATCAAGACTGGATCGGGCTTCTCAAAAAGATTAAAAGCAAGATTAACATTTGGGCAAATCGATTCTTATCTAGGGGAGTAAGATTAGTCCTTCTAAAAGCAGTTCTTCAAAGTATTCCAGTATATTGGGCATCTATTACATACATTCCAAAATGTATCTTGACAAAAATTAGAAAGATGTGTTTCTCCTTTCTATGGACATCCCGCAAAAAATCAGAAGGAATCCCACTAGCAAAGTGGAAGATATTAGCACGGGCAAAAGAGATAGGTGGTTGGCGCATAGAAAATCTAGAACATTTCAGCAAAGCCTTAGCTGCTAAGACAATGCGGAGATTCATTCAAAATCCAAAATCTCTTTGGGGCAAGGTTATCTTATCCAAATATTGCCCTGGAACCAGTCTTGCAGAATGGATGAGAAGTCCTGAAAAAACTTATAAAAATGGCTCAATAGGGTGGAAGGCAAGGATTTTGGCTTACTCTATGATCAGGCAGTGGATAGCATGGAAAATTGGAGATGGAAGCCAAGTCTAAGTGGGTGAAGACCCATGGTCTGGGGCTGGGGAAAACTTTAGACTCTCCCCTCGCTTAGTACAACATCTCATATCACGTCGAATTCTCTCTATAGCAGATGCATGCTATAACCCAGATGCAAGAGGGTGAAGGCAGTGGAAAACTTCCCATGAACTTGGACTAACAGATGAACTGGCGGAAGAATGGAATAAATACATCAATCTGTTAGTTACCAATTTTATCCATCTGGGTACAAAACCGGATAAATTGGTTTGGACAAAGAACCCAAAGACTAGACAATACATAGCTAAGCTTGGCTACCAGGTATATTTCGAAGAGCACTCAAGGGAAGAGAATAAGTGGTGGTGGAAAAGACTTTGGCACATCCAGAGTCCCATTAAAACATTAATCGCAGCATGGCTATCCCTTTCAAACAAACTGCTAACATGGGAAATGTTACAGAAAAGAGGATTTGAAGGACCGAGTTTATGTTCTTTATGCAGATAAAATGCTGAAACTACTTCACTTTTGTTCGAACTCTGTCCATATGTAGGAAACGTTTGGAAAGGAGCAGTGGGCAAGTTAAATGAAGACAAAGCTCACAAAAGAAAAAGCGCAACTTTAGAGGAAAGAACCAAAACTTGGTGGCTTGATGAAAGGGTAGGTTCTTATGAAGCATTTCCGGTTCTTTATGTTTTCAATATTTGGGAGGCAATGAACAGAGCTATTTTCAACTACTCTTGGATCCCTCCTGATACCACTATCTCCCTGTTAATGAGTAAGGTGCAGGAACACAAAAGGGACACGGTCATAACGAAAACAAGAATAATTAGAGCTCCAAAGATAAACAGAGAAACTCCATGGTCATTTTTCGACGGTGCCAGTCAAGGAGAACCTCCATTGGGAGGGGCTGGAGCAGTCATTCATTTTATAGCAAAGAGAAAGATGCTGGTAAAATATGCTATGGGTTAAGAAACCAATAGCAGGGCCGAACTGTCAGCATTATGGGCAACTTTGAAAGTGGCACATAGCAATCAGATACAGGACATTCATATTTTCGGGGATTCTAAAGTTGTGATAGATTGGGAAAATGGAAGGAATAATATACGTGTACCTTATTTACAGCATTTACTTATAGAAATACATAATTTAAAATCATTGTTCAAAAGGATCTATTTTGCGCACATATATCGAGAGTTGAATGAAGAAGCAGACTCCCTCTCCAAACAGGCTCTGGCTTACCAACCGGGGTTAATGGAGATTGAGAAAGCAACAAAAGGAACTTCAACTCTCAGATTTGAAATGATATAGAAAGGAAAGAAAATTTAATATGATGCCCATTTTTTTTTGCTGAAATAAGTCGAATTTATTTGTAAGGAACAGTTAAACAAAGACTGTTTTGGCTAAATGCAAGAAAATATTGAGATGTAAGCCTTATAGGATAGGTTATGGAAAAAGGTTGATCAATCTTATGGCCGTATGAACGGTATGTCGTGATGTAAGCTCAGCAGAGCAGTTCATGTTTATTCTAAGAATAAAAGGTTTTTTTCTTTGGGAAAATATATATATATATGTTATATATACAAATGATTTGCACAAAAGTGGTGCAAAAATATAAGTAATGATGCACTAAAGTGGTAAAATAAATATAAATGAGTCATAGCATATGGTGGCATTGTGTTGAATCAATTCACGAGAAAGAAAATGTCAATAGAGGAGTATGCATATGGGTTTTGGGTTTTGGGAGGATCTTGGAACTCTAAGATATCTTAAGTTCAAGTCCAAGTGTTGCTAGTTTGATTTCAGGTGTGCTAGCTAGGGTTTTTAGTAAGGTGTTCAAGCCTCAAGCAACAAGAGGGCCTTGGATCCATTGAATGGTATGCCCCTCCCAAGTGGTAGTGGATGGATAATTATTAATTTTGATTTCCCAGAGGACTTAGACCAAAGTCAATGTGCAAAGGTTGAACCTATGACTAGAAAAAAAATCCCTACACAAAAGTGGTGCAAAAGATATAAGAAATGATGCACTAAAGTGGTGAAATAAATATAAATGAGTCATAGCATATAGTGATATTGTGTTGAATCAATTCACAAGAAAGAAAATGTCAATAGAGGAGCATGCATATGGGTTTGGGAGGATCTTGGATTTTTTGTTAAAAGCTATTATTCTTAAATGGTAGTCGAAGGGTTATTGATCATCATCCAAAGGACTTGAAACAAAACAATTGTGTAAGTCAAAATTCTAAGGAAAAACAATACATTACGGTGTTGTAAGCATGGGCAGCTTGCTCAATAGTTTTGTAGAAGCCTAATCATATATTCTCTCTAATTTTGTGTCTTTGGTTTTCAGAGACACAACTCTCCCTTTTTTCGCATTTTGACACCATTAAAGTGATAGTGCTTTTGTCAACAATCTTTGGTAGAGCCTAGTCATGGCCATGTTCTTCTCTAGGTTCTCTGTAATAAGTAACACAGAAGCTCTAAGTGATGTGAAAATAGTGAGTAGAGTAGAGTGGTAGGTGAAAATGGAAAAGGGAATGTAAAGGAGTATCTGTCTCAAAAAGATGTTTAAAGTTATGTTTTTTAGGAAGGTTTTGTGACACAAAATGACACTTATGAATAATGTCAAAGGACTCAATAAGAAGCCTTGTATATATTTTAAGGTGTCACTTGTTTCCCTCTTCTTCTTACTATATGTTTTATAAATAAATCCAAATGTAAACGTGTTTACATTCTTAGTCATTTCAATTGAATATAATCTTTAATTATTTTATTGGGTTAGTGATTAATATATATTAACAAGGGTCATTGGACACAATGTTATCGTGAGGGATTTCATTGACTAGGGTTCAAGCCATTAGGAGTTGATTTTAGGTGGAAACTGCATCAATGTTTGTATGTAGTGTTTTGGTTTTTATTTAGTCATTTTTAAAGATATGTAATTTACTCATCATTGAACATTTATTTCCACTACCATGCCACACCGTATCCGGTGTATTTTGACAAGAGAAGTGTATCCAACTTCCATTTGAAGAAATGAATGTATGAATATAATAATTAATGGATGATTTCAAATGAGTAGGCCACCTTTTAAATAGGGTTGGTCATTTTACATGGAGGGTCACGTCCTCATATTTTCAATTAATGCTTCATTAATTACCGTAAACTATTGTTAATTATTAATTTATATCATTATTCATCGTTATTGAGCTTTCCAAACTTGTTATGAGGCACAACATACATATGGTAATTTTCAGTGAATTTGCTTAAGGGGAAATGGTATTAATAGCTCAATTTTGACTCATGAAAGTGGATTGAATGGTTCAAATAATGAAATGACATATAAATACCATAAAAAGAATTCAAATGTTTTACCCAACAACATTAAACATCATAGAAATTCCTTCATACAAATCTAATATACAACTCTTCTATGTTGCACAAGTTTCTGGAACGCGGGTACGTTGGGTACGCGGACACGAGTATCCAATACAGCTAGAATCTTCGCCCAAATTTGCAGGAAACGTAGGGTTGGGAGCGGCAATAATATATATTAATTTTTTAAATATATATTTAAAAAAAAAGTTTAAAAAACATAATTGGTTAATTTCATAGCTTAAACTATTTTATCCTCTTAATCCTCTAGTAGTGTCATGGAATTCATTCTTTTTAAATGTGTTCACTCCTTTAGGTCCACATTATACAAATCTTATTGTATGAGTTTGTAAAGGAAGGTTGCATATATCTGTACGAAGCACCAATAGCTTCATAAATCATAAGATTCAATATTTTTCTATTTCCTTGTTCCAACTCCATGTATATTATTGCTCCTAAGAGTGCTTAGTCTTTGGGTGCCTTTGCATTTTTTTATGGTAACTACTACTTACTTCTAATGTGAATGAACTTGATTGTTTAACTAACAAACTTTCAAATTTTTTGGTATCTTGAGTTTGATATGGTTTATGATCCTAAATTGCTATATTAGTCAGTATGAATAGCGTAAGCTAGCTATAATCATTTGAGATATGAATTAAAGTTGTTCAATCTCTTAGTATTGTAAAAGATCCATTTGTATTCACTTAAGTACACGTGTAGCATATATTTGCGTGTGGGCCCTCTTTATTTATATAACCTTGAAAATAAAAATAAAATGGCATTATTGATAGATTCATTTGAACTTTTTATTATTAATGATTTCATGACACAATAAACTTCAATCATTCAATTGATTTTCAACACTGTTCTTATGATTTTGGCCTCCACATGGTCGGGAGCTTGTAGAAGCTCCCTATCTGTTTGGAAGCTTCTGGAAGCTACCGAACAGACATGGAGCTTCTATAAGCTCCAAATAAAAAGGGAGCGGCAAAGGCAAGTTACCAAAAAGCTCCCAAGTTCCCAAAGAAGCTCCCATAAAAAAGGGGGTGTTTCATACCAGCTCCTGAGCTCCTAGGAGTGGGGAAATTCCAAGTACCGGTTTCCAAAATCCCGAGAGCGGTACTCGTGCAACTATTTCAAAGTGGAAGCCAAATACATGAAAACTAGTCATTCAAGAGCATGAGAATGCAAGCCTTCACACTGGAGTTTCTTGGATTTCGAGATACATAGAATATGGTCATGAAATTAAAGAGTCATACATCATTTATGGCTGCCCCATCATCATAAAACTCAGATAAAATTCCTTACACAAATCTTATATACAACTCTTTTAAAATGGAAGCCAAATACATGAAAACTAGTCATTCAAGAGCATGAGAATGCGAGCTTTTCACACTCGAGTTTCTTGGATTTCTATCTATAGAGAACATGGTCATGAAATTATAGATTCATACATCATTTATTTCTTCCCCATCATCATCAAACTCAAAGAAAATCCCTCATACAAATCCGGTATACAACTCTTTTAAAATGGGAGCCAAATACATGAAAACTAGTCATTCAAGAGCATGGGAATGCAAGCCTTTCACACATGGATTTCTGATATTTCGACTTATAGAGCTTATGTACATAGGAGAACAAAGCCATACATAATATACCCAAGATTGGGCATCAAATATACTCATAAAAGTGCAAGAACCACTCCAGCAAGTGCACCATCAACATGAGAGTGTGGAGAATGGAGAAGAAGGAATGAGAGAATAGGGAGATAGATGAGAATTTGAATTGTATGGAACTTCAACCTAAAAATAAAGCACCTTCATTCAGCTCCAATGAGAGGTATGAATTTCCTATCCATCAAACAACTTGGAAAGGAATCCAACTCCCTTGAAATTGGTTCGCAAGCAAGGAGAGTGAACAATCATCGTGCAATGGACAAGCAAAAGTTCTCCAAAATCCCAAAGGCCAATTAAAAAATGATCCAAAAGATATTATATTTCCTCATGACATCCTTTTATTAACTTTATGAGGCCTCCTAAGGTATAATTTCCCTCCATGGTCTTCCTCCAACTCATCTTAGTGGTTTAGTAACTCCTATGACACTTGTCCTTCCTCTTCATGCTCCAATTATTCCCCCAATTTGAATGGTTGCCTATGACTCCCAAATCCGCCCTCTTGGTGGCTATTTTTATCCCTGTCATGTCATATTTGTCGTAGGTATGCAATCAGGTATGAATTTTTCATACTTGTCATAGAATCTTTAATCATTTGTTGCCATATAGTGCATGGAATCTCCTCCCAAGTGGCACACATTGTCTTCTATTCTCTTACTCATCCATGGGATTTACTCTCCTTTACTAAAATGAATTCCTTGGCTCATTATATTCTATTTGACACCACATCACCCTCCAATAACGTTACATTACTCATGGATTCGAATTTGGATGAAGATCATGCCAAGTGTGTGGAGAATCTAGTCACCCAAAGGCTCCACAAGCTTCCAAGTGTCTTCATGAACCAATGCCACCTTATTTTATTAGAGTTTATTATTTTTGTGACCCATTTAAATGTGAATATGGTAAACTAAAGTCATCTTGGGTCCCATATCCCCTTTATTACAAAATTTATGTCTCCATCTCAACCTAGGGAACTAGTAGGATGGTGAAACAGTATTTGCAAGTAGTCCTATTTGAAGGGGGACATGATAGTCCTCCCACCCAATATTGCTTGTCCTCAAGCAATTCCAAGTTTTGGTGCTGCAAAATTTGTTCATCTTCCCAAGTGGTATCCTCACTTGGTATTCCTTCCATAGCACCTAGTGCTCTCTTATGGTTCTACTCCAATTTTCTTTAGCTACCGTTTGAGTAGGGGAACTCATGTACTGCAATTTTGTGTTTCCAAAAGTAAAGAGATTTGGATTTTGCATATTGATATCTCTTGTGACATCACCGCTAAACACCAAAAGATTAATTAATTCCATCAAAACAAAATTTGCACAAATATTATTTACCTCCATATTTTGGAAACCTTTTCCCTAAACTTTCAACCCTCCTTTTTGCTCCTGTATAATTCTTTGAAGTTGGCACTGAGTTACCCAACTTTGAGTAATTTAAAATCTTAAGAAAATTTCAGAGAGGAACCACCATGCTTACTGCTGAACTACTCTGATTACAATCACCTTCTCAAGTGGTGACTCAATCTCCCATACATGCTTGCAGCTCCCAAAATTCAAACCAAACAATACCAGGAACCCATTGTTTGTATTGCACCCTTCCAAACATCATGAGTACAAAATATATATCATGAAATTACATAACGACATCATATAAATGTACATCAAGAAGGTACCTCATCAAAAAATCATGAAAGTGTTTGTACATATGAGTAATTATATCATCATGTGTCCCATACACACAAGCATCAAATATTTTACCAAATCTGCCCCAATGACATAGGTGACTGTTAGAGCATCATACCACCTAGTACCATGGTCACATATACCTAGGACACGCTTTCATATGTCTTGTACTCATGTCATATGGTCCAAGCCTTATTTAAGTTGGTCTAGCAAGGTATTTGTGTGTTTTGGACTCATAAATGCACCCAAGTGCCCTCATTTGACCATTATGGAGAAACATGTTCCCTCATTAATGATTGGTCAGTCCTTGGTGCGCTCCCCATCCCTTACCCCAGGGAAACTAGTTGACTAGAGGCGCCCATGCATGTATTTTTGTGTTTTTTTGCTCTTTTGGACCATTTATTGCTGCCTAGAGCCACTCCCACTTACCTATGCACTCCACCATGCCTAGCCTACCCTCATTTATGTCCTAGCATGCTCCATCCACGTTCACATAGGCATTAGTGACCGTTTGAGGTGGTTTGGGAGCTCAATGGTCCACCTAGGGGGGTTTTGTTGGCAAGGGAATCAAGGTGCGACAAAGTAGAGAGCGACAAGTGGCAAAGTGGATTGTGTAAGAGAAAGTTATCAATGAGTGTGGTCAATTCAGTCGCAAGTAGTTAAGTGTTGGTCCAAGTAGTTAGAAAGTTGGGTTATGTGGGCCATTTTGTAAAGGCACGATCCTATAAATAGAATTAGGAATGTAGTTAGTAGATAATATTTATATCGATAGATCGAAGAGGCTATGAATGTAAGGATCTTGTCTTTATCTTTTAGATGTAAGCATAGTCAATTGTATTCTGGGTATTTTTGCAGATGCATGTAGTTCTGGTCTGAGGATTTCGACCAAGGATTTTTTGTGATATTTTGAAGTTAATGTAAGACAGATGTTGATGGCAAAACTCTTATATTTTTATGGTGCAATTTGTGGTGTTTTTAATTCTTGAATGATGCGAAGTCTTTATGTGTTCAATGGGTTCTTGTAGGTCGATATATTTGTTAAGTTTATTTGAATCTTGATTGTTGCGATATTGGAACCTGTTGTGAATGATGATAAGTAGATTGGATAAATGATGTGTTAGAAACTCTTGGATCTATGAACTATATTGCAACAGAGTGATATTAAGTGTGAAAGTCCTCTTCCTTCTGTAGAAACGTGGTGCATGTAGCCCTCCCTCAAACATCTCAAGTGAGACTACATTTGCTTCATAGGTGTTGCTAGAAAGGGTAAAACCTATTCGGGTCGATGTTTAGGGAGATTGTGTCGAAGGGTTTCAATAATGAGTCAATCCCTATTGATTGAAGTGTGTCAACAAATGGTTCTGTTGACGGGATCTAGGCTGGCAAAGTGCTAGCTCTACGTCATTGGATTCTGAAGATTCACTGGAGAATTGGCAGAACTGACTACATGAAGTATCGGTCAGAAAATGTGGGTGAGTCACTCATTCACTGTGCTGGTTCGCAACAGAAGCTATCGAACTCCCAACATACGAAAGGCTACCTAAATAGGTTGGTTTTATTGACGAATTCGAGACCAAAGTATTTGAGCCTCAGGGACTGTTGGTGTTGGAGGAAGAATTGAAGGCTACTCCAATGAGATGGTGGGCTACACATAAGAGCTCGATCGATGATTGGCTGATATGTCGCAGACTACTGGAAGTTTGATTTGGGGAAATAGAGAAATACCAAGGGGTGAAGTACGACAGAAGGAATGATCCTAATGATCATCTAGTCGCATGTCAAACTGCATAGATATTAATGTCGAAAGACGAATGGGTACATGCATTTGTCCATACATTGGACGAAATTTTGTGACGATGGCACGTATCGATTGAAATGTGAAGGGATATTCCAACATGGGAATACTTAACTGTATCTTTCAATCATACTTTCAGCTTTGTGAATGTTGATCCGGCGATACAAAGCGCACTTCAACACATCCAAAATGTAGTGTTGGAAATAGTTCTAGTGGCATTCCCAATAGAATCGCAAGAGACACCAGTAACACAATTGATGACGGAATGCTACAATGTGAGAGGAGAGCCTGACGATAGGAATGATCCAAGGAATATAAACATTGAAGACTCGGAAGGAATTTGAGATATCGCATCACCATATATACCAGCTGACAAAGTCCAACAACCACTTAAGATAAGGAAGGCCAATATTGGGACAACAAAAGCCCCGAAGTTTGCCAACCAAGAGATTACTGGGATGAGGAAACTATGGCAAAGACCACTGATCTGCTGCATGAGTTTTAGGATTTGTTTCTGACTAAATTCGCTGACTAGTTTTGCTGAGATGTTTAGGAGACTTGGGAGAAATGAAAATCCCTTAAAAACAACATGTGAAACCAATAAAGCAACGTCATTATCGATTGAACCTGCGGTACAAGGAATGTGTCAAGGCCGAGCTAGATAGGATGTTGGAGGATGGAATCATCGAACTTGTGGAAGAGTCGGAATGGATCATCCCAATGGTGGTTCAAGACAAGAAGATGAGGGAAATATGGATCTATGTCGACTTGAGTAAGCTAAACGACGTAAGTATTCATGATCCATTCCCAACACCATTTACTAACAAAGTACTAGAGGAAGTTGGAGGACAAGAGATCTACTCATTCTTAGATGATTTTTTAGGTTACCATCAAATAAAAATTGTGAAGGAAGATACAAGATTTATGCAGGAACGCAATAGAATACAAAAATAACCATAGAAACAAACATGCAGTGGAAATAACACTTCATTTCATTAATCAAAGGACTGAAACTTGTTTACATATAGAATGGAAATAAACTAGCTAGAGTGTTGGTAGCTTATCTCTGGGAAGAGATGTGGCGGCTACATGCCTCTGAACCCTCCATTAAAATGAGGCTCAAAGGCCTGTATATTATTGAGAAATAATGGAAACCCTACACATCCAAAAACCTAACCCTAGGAGGTGAAACGCCAGAATGTGGGCCCCGTTGGGTAACTTAGTACATCAATTTCCCGGGGTCGTAACTTTGGCATACTACCTCCGTTTGACACGCATGATACATCGTTAGAAAGATCTATTCAAGGAATACATCTATAAACAAAAAAAAATCATGTCCAGAATGGACTCATATTTTTCCAACCATTCGATGCGGAAAAAGCGTTGTTTAGGGCCTCAAAACGGCTCCGAAAGTTTAGGACCCCAAAACTGCCAAAAGTAGTAAATTTTGCTACAATTAAGGAAACTGGAAAACTGAAAGAAACAATGGTGGGGGTCGAAGTGGAATAGGTGGGTGGCCACCAATATCCTCCTGGATCAGATAAGCATAAAACCACTTTCGTAATAGAGTGGGGATGTTTTCAGTACACAGTGATGTTGTTTGGCCTCAAGAACGAACCTGCGATCTTCTCAAGAATAGTAGTCGTTGTGTTCAAAGACTTCATTTAGAAATTCTTTGCCAATATGACTAGACCGTTTATGGATTGGTAAAACACCACATCATAAAACTACGACTAATGTTGGAAAGATGTCAACAACATCAGATCTTGTTGAATCTAAAGAAGTGTATATTTTGTGCTATGTTTGGGATTTTGTTGGGACATGTCGTCTGCAAGGAAGGTATGTTGGTCGATCCTGACAAGATCACGATAATTGTCAATCTACCACCACCAACAACAGTAAAACAACTCAAGGCAACGTTGGGCTATACATGGTATTACCAGAAGTCCATAAGGGGATAAGCAACAATCATGACACCAATGGATAATTTATTGAAAAAGGATGCAAAATTCGAATGGAGTGGTGAGTGTCAGGGAAGTCTCGATAATCTAAAATAGAAGATGGTTACAACACAGATTTTAGTATTTCCAGATTGGACGAAGGAGTTTCACATCCATGTTGATGCATCATCAGTCACATTAGGAGTAATTTTGATGCAGCCAAGAGAAGGAGTGATTAACCACCCAATCGCCTTCGCAAGTCAGAAGTTGTCTAATGCGAAAAGGAACTACACAACAAAAGGGTGGGAAGGATTGGCGATGGTGTATGCACTACAAAAATTCTATTGGGAGGGCACTTTAAAATGTTTACAGATCATTCATCACTGAAATACCTGGTCAACAAACCTGTGTTGGGGGGAATATTTTCCGATGTTTTCTACTCTTCCAAGAATTTGATTCTAGGTCATCGTAAAACCAAGACGGTTGAATGTAGGACCTGATCATTTGTCAAGGATTGAGACAGGAAAGGAACCAAACAACATCAAGGATGGCCTGCCTGATGCATAAATTTTTAATATTGGAATGGTAGATGACATGATTATGAAAAAATTATCCAATTCTTGTCGACAGGGAAAGCGGTAGAGGACTTCACCACTAGTCAGAAGAAGCAACTGGTTGTCAAAGCTGCGGATTTTTAGTTAATCGCCAGACAACTCTACAAAATGGGGTTGGATGAAATTCTTCGTCGATATGTTCTACCACATGAGCAGGAGAGAATATTGGTCGAAGCACATGATGGACTTGCAGGAGGACATTATGAAGGTCATGCAACCGCCAGGAAGATACTTTAAGACAGGACCATGGATACATATTTTATGAAGGGAGAGGAGTAACGAACAATAGAAAAACCGAAATCGCAACCGCAGTATGACCAATTGCAACCACAGTACACTAAGCCATAGCCTAACCAGCAACAAGGAGGATTCCACTAAGAATGTAATGGAGGATTTGGTAACATAGGAGCTGTGGGATGAGGTCGTAGGTCAGCAACGTGCTATAATTATGGATTATCTGGACATTATCAAAGGTATTGTCTGAATCTACAATCTCAATGTACTTATTGCATCGCCACAAACCATACCATCAAGGAATGAGCACAGTTGATTGTGAAGTGGCAAGTAAAGAATGCACAACAACCGCAATAGAACCAGAATGCAACTCAGAACCAAGGTTCACGACCGAGCGTACGGAAAATATCAGCAAAACCAAGAACTCAATCAGGGAATGTCAGAGTAGTAACCCCAGGAGGAGCTACGACAAGATTCGATGGACCATTGATAAACATCCGACCAAGAGCTTGCAAGAAGATGCACTTTGATGTAAATGTCGAGAAAGAAACTTTCTTCGATACAAGAGACATGCTAAACAGTTTATAAACGTGGGTAAGTGGGTAAGTTACCTTTTTATAAAATGCCACCAGTCTTCAATTCGAAAAAGTTGTCGGGATCATCAAGAAAGTTTACTATCTTGACAAAATTTCTAGAGAATTGTATGACATTAGAAAAAGATCCAGACGCATTAAAAAAATAGCAAGCTTTTTATATCTATATGAGGAAGGGCGACAGGACCACCCAGTAAATTCATTGCACAAGAAGAAAACGGGAAGGGAAATGCGGATAATGTCCAAATCGGTGACTATTATGTGGATTCATTCATCTTGGATCTAGGATCGGATGTAAATATCCTAACAAAGAAAACATGGGAAATGATGGGGAAACCACATCTGGTTTTCTCCCTCGTAAAGCTGCGACTAGCAAATCAGCTCAGGGTGTCGTCAATTGGTAGAGTACCTCGTCTACCTGTCAAAGTGGAAGGCCTGAAGACATATGCAGACTTCGATGTTATTAAGATAGTCGATGAGGTTAGTTCATACCCCTCGTTGTTAGGAATTGGTTGGGAAAATGAAAACTTGGAGGTTATCAATTTCAAGAAAAGGGTAATGACCTTTCTTGAATCGTGATATACTGATCATTTCCCCATTAGATCCCTAGGAAGGAAAAAGATATGTTGAACCAATAAAATATGAATTCGTGGGACTATGGGATAATGGCTATAATATTTCTGATGCCAATGGAGATCTAGGCTGGCAAAACACTAGCTCGTCATCATCAGACTCTAACAATGTGCTAGAGAACTGGAAGGACCGATTACATGAAGTATCGATCAGGAAATGTGCATGAGTCACTCAGTCGTTGAAATGGGTAGCAAAATAAGTCATCGACTTGCTGACGTATGAAGAAATACCTAACTTGGCATTTTTTATTACAGAATTTGAAGACAAAGTATCAGAGCCTTAGCGCCTGTTGGCGTTGGAAGAAGCATTGAAGTCTACTCCAGCAAGATGGTGGGCTAAACACAAAGCCTCGATAGGAGAGTAGAAAGTATGTCGGCAACTATTGGAAGTTTGATTCAGAGAAGACACACGCTACCAAGGGAATAAATATGATGGAAGGAATTATCCCAATGATCATCTGGTCGCATGCCAAACCGCATGGATACTGAGGCCGAAGGAAGAGTGGGTCCATGCGTTTGTCCATATGCTAAATGAAATACCACACAAATGGTGTGTTTCTATAGAACTGCGAAGGGAAACTACAACATGGGAATAATTGTGTATCACCTTCAATCACAGTTTCAGTTTTGTGAATGATGATATGGTCCTCCATAACGCATTACAAGACATCCACGACAGAGTGTTGGAGAGAGTTCCGGCTGAGTTATCGACAAAACCGCAGCCGACGATGACACCGTCAGTGATGATGACATGTTACAATGTGTCAGGAGAACCTGATGACGAAGGAAATCCAAGAGCTATCAATATTCCAGAATTCGAAGGAATCCATGACATTATAGCACCAGAAGTGTCATGTGAAAAATTCTAGCAACCACTAAAACTGAAGAAGGTTAATATCAGGACAGTAGAAGACCCAAAGTCCTCTAGTATTGGAGATTATTGGAATGATTCGAGTAGGGAAAATTCATAGAATAACTACATGAGTTTCAGGACTTATTCATGTCCAATTTTTCCAAGACGAAAGGTATTTCAGGCGAGTTGGGCGAAATGAAGAGTACGCTAAAACCAGATGCGAAACCCGTAAAGCAACGACCATACAGATTGAATCCGCGATATAAAAATCGTGTCAAGGAAGAATTAGAATGAATAATGGATTTCAACATTATCGAACCTATCGAAGAGTCAAAATGGATCAATCTGATGGTTGTGCAGGACAAAAAGACAGGGGAAATCAAGATCTTTGTAGATCTAAGGAAGATGAATGGCGCAAGTCTTCATGATCCATTTCCAACACCATTTACTGACAAAGTACTGAAAGGCATTGGAGGACAAGAAATATATTCATTTATAGACGACTTTTCAAGCTATCACCAGTTAAGGATTGTGAAGGAGGATAGACACGAAACCACTTCCGTAACAGAATGGGGATGTTTTCAGTACACAGTGATGTCATTTGGTCTCAAGAATGCACTTGCGACTTTTTCAAGGATAGTTGTCGATGCATTCAAGGACTTCATTCATAAATTCCTGGAAACCTATATGGATGATTGGACCGTTTATGGCCTCGTAAAATACCACATTGTGAATCTTCGACTAATGCAAGAAAGGTGTCGACACAATCAAGTTTCATTAAATTTAAAGAAGTGTGTATTTTGCGCTCCATTTGGACTTTTGTTGGGACACATTGTATGAAAGGAAGGCATGTTGGTCAATCCTTCCAAGATTGCTGTAATTTTTTACTTACTAGCACCCATGACAATAAAACTACTAAGGGCGACATTGGCTCCCACAGGGTATTACCGAAAGTTCTTAAGAGGATACACAACAATCATTGCACCAATGGAGAAGCTATTGAAGAAAGATGCGAAGTTCGAGTGGGGCGACTAGTGCCAGAGAAGCCTTGATACTCTAAAGAAAAATATGGTCGCAGCATCAATATTAGCTTTTCCAGATTGGACGAAGGAGTTCCATGTTCATGTTGATGCCTCATTAGTCGCATTGGGGGTAATCTTGGTTCAAGTCGGGGAAAGAGCAATCGACCACTCGATTGCATTTGTGAGTTGGAAGTTGTCTACGACAGAGAGAAACTACACGACGAAAAAAAGAGAAGGATTGGTGATGGTGTATGCATTACAAAAATTATGACACTACCTATCATGAGGACATTTCAAAATGTTAACGAATCACTCAGCATTGGAGTACCTAGTCAACAAGCATGTGTTGGGGGGGGAGATATGTTGATGGCTGCTACTATTCCAGGAGTTTGATTTTGAGATCATTATGAAACCAAGGTGTTTGAATGCAGGACCCGATCATCTATCAAGGATAGAGTCAGGATAAGAACCACACAGCATAGAGGACAGATTTCATGATGCATGGTTATTTAAAGTAAGAATGGTGGATGAACATTACGAACGATCGCCTGATGCATAATTATTTAAAGTCAGAATGGTGGATGAAAATTACAAATAGATCGTTGGATTTTTTTGCAACAGGTGAACCCCTGAAAGAGTTCACCACGAGTCAGAAGAAGAAACTGGTTGTCAGAGCCCCTGAATTTCAACTAATTGCAAGACAACTATACAAGATGGGGACTGATGAAATTTTGTGTTGATATGTTCTTCCGCATGAGCATGCAAGAGTATTGGCATAGGCACATGACGGGATCGCATGAGGCCATTATGGAGGTTGTGCAACCGCTAGGAAGATACTCTAAGTTGGCTTATGGTGGTCGATAATGCACGGTGATGTTGTAGACTACACAAAAAGTTGTGATGTGTGTTAAACAAGGGGAAAACCATCGCAGAGAGATGAGATGTTGTTAGTACCTGAGATAACACTACAACCATTTAATAAATGGGAAGTGGACTTTGCAGGACCCATCAATCCTTCAGGGAAAAGGACGGGTGTGAGATATATCATTACTGCGATAAACTACTTGACAAGATGGGTCGAGGTAGAACCATTGAAGGATTGTACAGCTGCGACATCAGCACAGTTCTTGTTCGACAATGTAGTGAATAGATTTGGATGTCCCAAGATACTTATGAGTGACCAAGGGGCTCACTTTGTCAATCAAACGATTAGAGTGATGACTAAGGAATTTCAAATTCAGCATAAGAAAAGTACTCCATATCACCCACGGGAGGATGGAGCAGTCGAGATGTTCAACAAGATATTGGAAAATGCACCGACGAAGGTATGCAACGCAAATCGTGACGATTGGGATCTGAAAATCACTGTGATATTATGGGCCTACAGGACGAAAAATTCCATTCAAGTTAGTTTAAAGAGAAGAAGCGATGATGTCGATGGGATATATCGTCCCTAGTCTACGCATAGTAGTAGCAACAGGTATGAGCGACGAAGGAGCGATTGAGGGAATATTGGCACAACTGTTGCAACTCGAAGAGGATCAGTTCATTGTAAGTTTTCACCAACAAGTAGAAAAGGATCGACATAAGGCATGGAACGATCGCCACGTCAAGGAGAAGCACTTCGAGCGTAGATATATGGTTCTCCTTTATGACAGCAAGTTACTAAAGCACCCAGGTAAGCTAAAGATGCATTGGCTAGGTACCTATGTCATTCAATGAAGCAGTTAGACAGAGTCTTGTTAGCAACATTAGTGAAAGGGAAGTCGGCTAAATCCCTATCAAGATAACTAGGTGCGGCACCAATGCTAGCAGCCATGAATGAGAAGAAAAAAAGGTTCGAAAGGGAAGTGTGTCGACAAATGAGAAAGGAATACACAAAGAGGAATCACAACAAAGGTTGAAGCTTGGCAATATCAGACGAGGTGAGTAATGGTCAAATCTGACCGTAAATGTCACAACTACACTAGGCGGGCAACGATGCAAGTGGGAAAGACATGCATTTTTTAACCAATGTGGTCGTTAAATTTGTAGGATCGATGTAGGATTTGGTCAATCTTCAAGGGATTTGACAATGATGATCCAAATTTTTTGCACAGAAGGATCGGAGGCTATAAAATGGGCCAAGGGGCATGGATCACTCCATTGTTCGAGAAAAGACGACGAACCAGATAAGAGAAGTAGCATAAGAGTGAAGTAAAGAGTGAGGGTGAAGCAAAAGTAGTGTAGATACCATGGCGCAACTGATTTCGAGCACTAGTACGCACGGATCGCTAAGAGAAAGAGAAACAATTGAAGAAGAACAACCAGAAATTGGGACTGTAGTAGTGCACCCAGTCAGGAAGAAAAGGAGTTTGAATCGCTCAATCACACCGGACCGAAGGACTAACAAAACTTGGATTTCGACAAGGGAAGGGGAAGCAAAGATAGAACCTGGTTCATCGACTACAACAATGGAGGAAACAATTGTCAGAGGAAAAACACCAAGACCAACAATAGAATATATCTCAGGGTATGTATCGTCAAGGAAGTCAGGGGCACCGATAGTACACATAAGTAAGAACCATAAGTACACTATCAAGATGTCAGTGATACCTAAGGGAATCCACTTGACAATGGATATAGTACCGTAGTTGCAGAAGCTACAATATAGCGACCACGACATTCTGGCATACCTTGAATGCACAAAGGACACATATGAGCAGATAAGACATGACAACAAGGACTCAATCACCATGGAACTGGCACAATGGGTGTTAGGACTGCAAGAGTCTGGGTTGCTTTCAATTATCCACATGCCACACTTTGGGTGATCCCTAGAGGTCAATACGTGTGTGAAGCAGTTGTTAGCATGCTTCCATGGAGGGTATCTGTAGTTGGGGACAAAGGTCCCAATTACAATTGATTTATTATCTCAAATCATTGGTCTTCCCAAGGTGGGGGTCAACCAGTCCCAATATTTTAGAGGAAAGGAAAATGACAAGAAGTTGGTTGTTAGACTGAAGAAGAAGTATGGTGTGGTAAAAGACAAAAGGGTGTACGTCATCCATACTATCAATGACCAGGTAGTCAGAATTGGAGCAAATTTGCTGGCAGTAAAGGTAGTGCGAAAGAATTGGTTGAATCAATGCACCTCGTAGGTTATTAGATGCGTCGAGCTATGCACAGTTGGTGTATAGATGAACTGGTCCCTATTTTTGCTAAAAGATGCATATTAGCAAAAGAGGTGGGGAATTCGTTCAATTACTCTTGGTTATTGATACGCATTGCATTGTTTGGTTGGATGGAACCAACACATTATCAGGCAATGGAGGTTGACAATGTTAACATTTGTAGAGGAGCACGGTATAAGAACCTTTTGGCACTCAACAACAAGGAAAGGAAACTCGACAATAACATCCATTTTTATCTGTACTTGGATGCACTGCGTGATGCAACAGTGAAATTGTCACGACTCACTAACCAAGCCGTGAACAAGTAGTAGAGGATTGTGCGATTAGAAATGGGGGCACCTACCATACACATTCAGGCACGGAAAGATCGAGAGCACCACTGTCTTATGACACAGTTTAAGCTGACCGGTGAAGAACTGGAAGCCATTATAGTAGAATGGCTAGCGGAGTGGAGAGTGCAGGTAAGTGAGGAGGACTTGTCGAACCCAGGAGATGGACCACTGGTAGACATCCCTCCAACCCAAGAGCTACCTAAGGATTCATACGAGGAGGAGGATTCGCACGAGGAGGCATTGTATGCAACCCCGATTGAATTGCACATAGAAAAAAAAACAAGAAGAGGCGTGGACAAAGCGTTGGTTTGAGCAAGGAAAAGGACCACTGTTGTAACGCTCTCTAATGAACAAGTGAACAAGGTGGTAGCTGCAATCAATGTAGTGACCAATGAGAATGCAACCAAGATAATGCATCATGCAACATGGTACTTCCATCACGTTATGGGGTTGTTGCAAACACTAATAAATGCAGTACTATAGATGAGAGCACCACATGAGGGTGCGTTTCCAAGAGACGCCGAGGTGCACATGGGAAGCAAGGTGCGGTTCGTAGAGATTGTACTACAGGCAATCATAATAGGGAATAAGGATGTCGACGCTATGTTAAATGGGTTCGACTTTGTTGGTCTCGACCACAACGAACTCCCAATGCACATGCTGACATGAGTTTAGACCGCAACAAGCAAGGAAATCCTGGACCAAGATGCGACAGTTCATGACCAATTGGTTTGGTCGAGGCAGCCGATAGAAAGAGCGGATGAGGAAATTCAGCATCTCAAGACAAAAAAGGAAGCGATAATCCAAGAGAAAACAAAATCATTTGAGGACAGGAAATGGCTGGAGAGGGCAGTCTCGATGGTCTGTGAAGAGATTCCAGACATTAGTCCAGAAATGTTTGCGGAAGCAAAAGTATTGCGACCGAGGAAAAGTTTCACTGATCTACTCAAAGAAAATGAGGAGTTACATGCTTGAGCAATACCAAGCACATTGTTGGAGCAGCTTGTGGAAAGACGAGGAGTAATCCAAGATATCGCAAAAGAAATCGTGGAAGGTGAAAAGGCAGTCCAAATGATCGCAAAAGAAATCACGCAATATTGGGACAATTTGGTGCAAGATGGGAAGCTACACAAACTATAGGCACAACTCGGTGAAGCAGAGGCACAATTGAAAACATTGCGGGGTTCACTCAAAGGGATGCCCCTACTTTCGCAGGTGACCAAGGGATCGGAGTTCAAAGAACTGCAGCAGCGCGTCAATAAGGCGCGTACAAGGCACCAGCGGCAGTCAACCCAATTGGATGAACTATAGGGCGCAGTGGAAAAATTGGCATTCAAAGCAATGGATGAAATCAAAATAACCAAGGCAGAGTTGATGAGCGTAGTCCAACGAATGAATGAAGAGCACCCAATGAAGTAGGAAGTGGAACAATTCATAGCAATCAGAACGAAGGTTAAGGCAGCTTTCGAACAAGTCCATACCATATATGACGACTTCAAGACAAAGTTGAATGCCCTAATTGTTTCAAGCTGAGGTGGCTCAAGGAGGAGCCACGAATTTCTATTGGGGGCTTATGTGGTACACTCAAAGCGATGCCCCCACTTGCACAAGTGACCAATGCAACAGAGCTCAAAGAACTGTAGTAGCACGTCAATAAGGCATGTACAAGGCACCAATGACGGTCAACCCAATTAGATGAACTATAGGGCGCAATGGAGCAATGGGCATTCAAAGCAATGGACGAAATCACAACGACCAAGGAAGAGTTGAGTGCAGTGCAGTGAATGAATGAAGAGCATCCGATGAAGTAGGAAGTGGAGCAATGCACAACAATCAGAACGAAGGTCAAGGCAACTGTCAAACAAGTCCAAAACGCATATGACAACTTCAAGACTAAGCTGAACGCCCCAGTTGTTTCAAGCTGAGGTGGCTTGAGGACGAGCCACAAGTTTGTGTTGGGGGTTTATTGGCAACGGATTAGAAAGCGAAAATTCGCTTCTACCACTGACAAGGACTTTGACATAAAAGAAGCATCAACCACGGCAAAGGAATAAATCAACAAGAATGATCATTTTAGTCAAATTATTTAGGAGATTGGTCGAGTGCACCATTTTGTAACGGCTTAGTAAGCCTATAAGTAGAATTAGAAGATGCTAGTGTTAAGAACCCATGTCAACCCTCCTCTTTATTTCGTTAGTATATTTTGTTGGATGCATATGCTTTGTAAATCGTCCCATTAGTATGTTGTATTATCCCACATTCATGGGGAGTAATAGTTGTTTAGATTAGAATTAGTATATAAGTGAGTGTTGAGGCCAATGAAGGTACCCACGAGTTATTTGTGTTGAGATTTCTCAAAGGAGGTTTCCCCCTCAAAGTAGTCTGCGATCAATAAAATCTCTTTTGTGCTCTATTATTTCTATTATATCATGCATTTTCATTGTTTATTGCAAGAGGTTCTTCACATCCGGTATCATAGCACTTTCCTTGGCACAAGTGGGAATTTTTTTTTTCTCTTATTTTTGGCAAAAAAAGAGGGAAAATTGGGTGGCAACTTTCAAATCAATGTCTGAAAATTTTTGTGCAAATTCAGAATCAACAAGTTGCATATTTGAATTCCTCTTGCAGAAATACGCAGTTCAAAATTTCATTGATGGCCGTGGAAATTGCAGAGTGAAAATTGTTTGACCCGATGCCCAGATTTATGTTTCGATTACATTAATAGAGCAGAGTGGTTGTTCCAGTTCAAAAAATAGGTTATAATAGAGATTCTAAGCAATATTGATCGGGTTATGCTCATTTTAAATTTTTCGTCTCAAAACCCTAGCTCTATTTATGGGTTTTTTCGGGCATTGGGTGGAATTTCTGCCAAATTTTTTCTGGCGTTGTGATTATTGCAGTAGTTATTCTTCTTTGCATCAGTATTATTCATTTGGATCAGGGAATAAACCCTATCCTCTTAACTATGGTAAGTTCTTGGTCATAGCCCTAAAACTCATTATGAGGAGTACCATAGGAACCCTGAAGTAGCTGGCCATTAAGAGGACCTGCCAAGCGAAAAGGGAAACGACCCCTACCTAATTGATTAGTTCCATCTCTGAGGTAAACTAAGAGTTATCATTTGTGGAAAAGCAGTCATCATTTTTACTGCACTAATACGCAAGCCGATAGACAACATTAGTGGCTGAGTGAATCCCTTGAATAGATTTTTGTCAACTCCTTTTGCAACGAATTGGCCTTAGTGGTTTTGATGACTTCGCAGGAGCACTCACTAAACTTTTCCAAACTGGCACTGTGAGATAGTATCAGACAGAATTTGAGAAATTGGTCAATCACACAGAAGGATTGTCAGATACATTCTACATGAGTTGTTTTATCGGTGTTTTGAAGGACACAATCTGATCTGAGGTTAAAATGTTTTGTCCCAACATAATGATGGAAGTCCTAAGGTTGGATAAGTTGGCGGAGAACAAGATCATGGCCTAACAATGCTCCAAATCCACTTTTGTTCCATTCATAAATATGGTTCCCAAAAGACCTCCAATCCTGCCAGCTCTTAGAACCACTCCTGTCAAGCATGTGTCCGAAGACGAGATGAGGGCACGTAGAGAAAAAGGGATTTGTTATCATTGTGATGATAAATTCACCCAGGGACATCTGGATTCTCCGCCTGCACTTGCAATTTGAAGCTGCTCAAGATCCAGTAGATGATCAATTCGACATTCAGTAGCTGTCTATTGACCCTCCTTCTCATGACGACCACCCATTGATATCTCTTCGTGCATTAGCCGGAGTCACCACCCCATAAACCATGTGGGTCAAGGATTTCTTTAAGAATATCCCTCTTACAATACTCATTGATTCTGGTAGCACCCATAACTTCATTGACCCTCAAATTGCCAAACAGGATGATTGTTTTTTCCATCCTTGCTCCAGCTTTAAAGTCATGATTTTCAATGGGGGAACATTACCTTGCAAAGAAAAGTGTCACAATGTGCGTATCTCTATTGGATATTATAACTTCCACTCTAACATGTTTTCCATGCCCTTAGGAGAATGTGATGTGATTTTGGGCACTCAATGGTTATGCACACTTGGACCCGTCTTATGGAATTTTACTAAACTGTGGATGCAATTTTCAGTTAATGGGAAAAATCGCACATTGAAGGGCTTACAACCATGGTATCTCAGCATCATCAGTTCACATCACATGGAAAAGATCCTTAAGAATAATTCACATGGTGTCATCGCTCAGCTCCATTTCATTCATATGCAACCTTCAGCAGTCTCGACTACTCCCTTGGATCTTTCATTCAAATGCAACCTTTAGACGCCTGATTTTTCCAAGCCCTTCACTATTGAGAGTGATGCTTGCGACAATGGGCTAGGTGTTGTCCTCCTTCAAGATGAACATCCGATTGTGTTCACCAGCAAATCCCTTTCTAGTAATAATTTAGCCACCTCTACATATGAGAAGGAAATGATGGCTATTTTGCATGCAGTACAGAAGTGGCGGCCATACCTCTTAGGGAATCATTTCTGCATCAAGACTGATCACCAGAGTCTAAAATATTTCTTGGAACAACGGGTCTAAGCCCTAAAACAATAGAAATGGGTTAGCAAACTCATGGGTTACGACTATGAGATCACTTACAAGAAGGGTAAGGACAATCTTGTGGCGGTTGCTCTTTCCCACACACTTTATGACCATGTTTGTCTATCAGCTATTTTATGCCTATTCCAAATTGGTTACACTATGTTCAGCAAGGCTATGTTAATTACCCTTGATTATCTAAAATCATCCAACAGTTGGGCAATAAACCTTATTTTGTACCGCATTACTCTTGGGATGGTTCTTCTTTGAGAGACAAGGGTTGTATGGTGCTTCCGCAAAGCACATATCTTAAACATGAGGTATTATATGAACTTCATGCTTCTCCATCAGCAGGGCACTTTGGGTTCCTCAAAACCTATAAGCAGGCATGACATAAATTCTTTTGGAAGGGAATGAAACGAAAATTTCAACAGATGGTTTCTAAACGTGCTACCTATCAGCACCACAAGGGTGAAACTACACTCCTTCCTTGATTTCTCAAACCTTTTCCCATCCCTACAAGGATTTGGACAAATATTTCAATGGATTTCATTGAAGGGATCCCTAAATATGGAGGGAAGGCCAAAATCTTGGTCATGGTTGATCGGCTCTCCAAATATAGTCATTTGTGTGCTCTTAGCCAGCCATATACCGCCTCCTCAATCGCACAAATTTTCATGGACCAAATATTTTGTCTTCATGGAATCCCTTCTTCCATTGTCTCATACTGTGACACAACTTTCACAAGTCAGCTTTGGACCGAACTATTTTGCTTCACTGGAACCAAACTGAATATGAGTTCAGTTTATCACACATAAATAGATGGTCAGACTGAAGTCATTAACAAATGTTTGGAAACTTATATTCGTTGCTTCACATCTGAACAACAACATTAGGGGGAAAAGTGGCTCCCTCTCGCTGAATGGTGGTATAATACTTCCTACCATACTGCATCAAAAATGACTCCATATGAAGCAGTTTATGGTCAGGCACCTCTAGTACTCCTTCCATACACCCCCAATAGTTCACCAGTTCAAGCAGTTGACATGGTTCTTTGAAGCCAAGATCATATTCTTCACATTCTGCAAGACAATGTTCACATGGCAAGAAACCGCATGAAACAACAGGCCAATCAGCACCATTCTAAGCACACTTTTCAAGTCAGTGATATGGTTTTTCTTTGTCTGCAGCCTTACAAGCAATCCTCCTTGAAACTCAAAAGGCATCAAAAGCTCGCCCCAAAGTTCTATGTGCCATATAAGGTTTTTTAGAAGATTGGGTCTGTTGCTTATAAATTGGAACTTCCTCCTTCTTCTTGTATACACCCAGTATTTCATGTCTCTTGTCTTAAGAAAGTGATTGGCACCAACATCAGAGCACAAATTGTTTTACCAGAACTAGATAATGAAGGATCCATAATTTTGGTGTCGGAGGCCATCCTCAATAAGCACGCTCATCAGGTTCGCTCTTGGTCCATCACAGAGGTCTTAATTCAGTGGCACGACATGCAACCAGAGGATGCTACATGGGAACCACTCCTTCATATTCAAGTTTAAACATGTAAAGCTTTGAGAACAAATCTTTTATAAGAGTGAGCGAATGTTAAGAACCCATGTCAACCCTCCTCTTTATTTCATTAGTATATTTTGTTGGACGCATATGCTTTGTAAGTCGTCCTGTTAGTATGTTGTATTACCCCACATTCATGGGGAGTAATAGTTATTTAGATTAGACTTAGTATATAAGTGAGTGTTGAGGCAAATGAAGGTACCCAAGAGTTATTTTTATTGAGCTTGCTCAAAGGAGGTTTCCCCCTCGAAGTGGCCTGCGATCAATAAAATCTCTTATGTGCTCTGTTATTTATGTTATATCGTGCATTTTCATTGTTTATTGCAGGAGGTTCCTAACAGATAGATAGGATATAGATCATAGAATGAAATATTATCATCAACAATGTAATTTTATGGTTTGAGGCTATTCGACCAAGGGATTTTTCTGTCTTTTGTGATGTATTGTCGGTATCAATGATATGAAGACTCTGTTGATGACACAATTATGCTTCTTGTTTGGTTTTCTGTAATATGCATTGCATTTTTAAGATAATTTGATAATAATTTATGTGAAGTCTATGATGATGCAACCCATGTACTGTCACATTTAAAATCTGAATGATGTGAAGCCTTGCAAAGTGTGTTGGTTTACTATGTGTTGATGTCTTTGATGTGAATCTGAACCATCATGTTAACGATTCTTTGTCGATTTAGGTCTGAGTAAGTACGAATGTAATGATCTTTCTACTAGTTTAATGGAAACCCTAGATCTATGGATGTTGCGGTAGAGTAATAAATCGTGTGAAATTCATCTTCCCCCTACGGAAACTTGGTTCATGTAGCCCTCCCTCAGACATTTTGGGTGAGACTGCACCTAATTTGCAGGTGTTGCTAGATAGGGTAAAACCTGCATGGGCCGGTGTTTAGGGAGTTTGTGTCGATGGGTGTCGACAGACCTGCGGAGTGAACCCCTATCAACAGGATAGTGTCAACAAGTGTCAACAAAGAACAAGGTATCTCTAATAATGTTCTCAAGGGCATAAAACCAAAGAATAGTCAATGAGTGTGGACTGATGTTTTATAAACAATGTTTTCAAATTGCGTTTTATTTTAAATTATTGTATAAAAAGGTACTCTAAAAAATAATCCTCCATGATTCAATTGATGTATATATGTTCATACATTCTATATTTTTATTTCTCAACGCAAATTTGATTATATTTGTTTGAAATTGGTACATTTATGATTTATCCAATTGTTACCAAACATTAAATAATGATTTTGTTTGTTGATAGGTAGAAGTTATTGATAATACACCTACCAATACCCAAGACCAAACTAGGTTATTAAGATTTGGATGGGATGATCCAAACCATCCTTGAAGATAATACTACCAGCTGAGAAATTTGAAGAGTTGATGAGATTATCATACATTTATTACATGCACCTATCCTTAATGATGATGATGATAGTGAAAATGAAATGCATGAAGAAGGTTTTAATTAAATGTTTACATCATTCTTGGGGATGGAAACAATGATGACAATAATGATCATATGGTTGACATTAATGATGATAGCAGGGGTAATTAACACCAAGGTAATCTTGATGACAACAACCTGAAAGACTCAATCAAGCAAGCATCCAAGACACCCGTGTTAAAATTAGGTGCAAGTATAACCTCAAAACTGGTATGACCATTAATATTATTGGAAATCAAGTCACTATTTGGTTGGTCATACAAAGGTTTCACTACCCTATTGAAGTGGGTTCAAATCTATTTCTTATTTTCCATTGTCAGTTGGTGTATGTAATTTGTAAACATTCATCAACTTCATTTATATTTCCTTAAGGGTATTTTAAAACGATATATTGTATATAAATAGTCCTAGTATAGATTGACACATCAAACATGTTCATCATAAGTCAAACATTCAATTGATTTAATCTCTTCCAATCTTACAGTGCACTAAAAACTAAAATATTCCCTGAAGAGAATGTGTTGCCATCAACTTTCAAAGAAGTGTGTCAGTTGTTAGTTGAATTGGGGACTAAATATAAGAAAATTCATTCATGTATATATTATTTCATTTTATACAAGGATGAATATCAAAACAAGGTAGAATTCCCTATATGAAAAGAGAAGAGACATCGTATAGATGCTCAAGACCCTACAGTATCAACTAATGTTTTACGCCACATGCCAATTATACCTAGACTTCAATGAATGTTTCATTGCAAGTCACTTGCACAATTGATGGATTGGCAAGTAGTCAGTAGGAGTAAATATGAATTCATGTGAATTTCGATAGACTGCGAAACAATGACATACATAGAGGAAAAATGGCCAAGAAAATTCAAAGATGAATACCGCAGTATCAGGTTTGGGCTTGCAATAGATGAACTGTGCCAATTCTCTTTCATGAACACAAACAATACTCTTTGGTCAATCAGATTGATAGTATACAATATTCCCCCATGGATGAGTGTTCGAAAGGACCACCTTATGATGAATCTCATTGTTCCATGGAAACATCAAGTTAAAAACATGGATGTCTATCTTGCACCTTTTATTGATGAGATGCAACTATTATCAAATTGCATACAAATGTATGACATGTCATGTTCTCCATCAAATAAGTCATTCATGTTGTATGGTGTGCTATGTTTGACTATTCATGATTTCTCGGGACTTGGTGGTTGTTCTGGTAAGATACAATATTTACATATTTACACTCATGTTTTATTTTCATTCATACTTTCATTTACTTTTATAATATTATTTTGATGTTATTAACATAACTTATTGAACTACATGGCTTCAAACAAAGGGGAAATTTGCATGTCCAAGATGTGCATAAAAATTTCAAGGGTGGTATTCTAAAGATCTACATAAATCTATTTACGCGAACAACACGGTTTTTCTACCACTAGATCATAAGTTTAGAAATCGCCTGAAGAATCAAATTGATGGAAAAGTTGAAAATAGAGTCTCTCCCATGATTATGGGTCCATGTGATTGGCTTAAGAAATATGAAGATGGGAGGATCTATGAATTGAAAGCTTGGAAGGATCTGTTTGATCAAGGTGATTCAACTAAAGAACCATAACAAGTTGTAGTTAATATACCAGAAGGAATGCAAAGGAAATCCATGAATGCGAAGAGCCAAAACGGAATAAGGAAATTGTTAAAATTGTATGTGTATTTGAGAAGGAACTCCCTACAAATTTCATGGACCTACAAGTCCATTTACTTATACACCTACTCAATGACATTGAATTGGAGGGTGTCTTATCAATGAGGTGGATGTTTTTATTTGAGAGGTATATGAAATCTCTAAAAAGAGATGCCCAACAAAAGGCACATCCCTAGGGTTGCATGGTTGAAGGGCATGTATTGAATTAATCATTTTTCTTCCTATGTGAATTCCTTGGTACAGATTTTGAAGATGGGCCATGCTTTTGGGATGAAGAACAAGCATCAAATATTATTGATGGAAAAAAACCACAATCTAATGGTGTTCTAGTAGAAATTGGTAAGTAAATTCATGATCATTGTGGTTGTCTTTATTGCGATCATTAATTTACTTTGTATTATTTTATTTATCAAATTAACAACATGACATTTGGAGTTTAAAATAAACATATTGACATGTAATAGGTGTAGACAAAAACGCTATACTCGACAAGTTCGTTCTGCACCATATGGAATTTATGAACAAATGCATTGATTTGTATGATAAAAAGAGAAAAGAGGTGTTATAAGCAAGGAGACAGTTTCAGAGATCAAACCCAAGGAATACTCCACTTCCCATTGATTTGTTTGGGGAACGGGTAAGAGATTGCACACTAGAATGGGTTATCGAACAAATCCAAAATCAAACAGAAGACACAAGTATTCAAACATAACAAAAGATGAAAATCAACATGTCTAAGGGATGTGAAATAAAGGTACAGTTGGAATTTTACAAAATGTTGTTTCAAAACAGTTTTGACACTATTAAGTATTTAAATATTTGTCATTATATTTGTTTTCACTGAAATAAATGGTATTTCAGGGGTGAGGAAATATCCTTCAATGTGGGCATATGGTCGACATTATCATGTATAAAGAATAGATGTAAATAAATGATCCTTTGATTATGGCATTATGGTTGATTTCAAGCAATTTAATCAAGCAAGCTCAATAGATAAGAATATTATTGAAGGGAATCTATAATATGTTGGGAAAATCCAAGAAATTATTGAGTTGGATTACCGCTCTTTTAAATTATGTAATTTTAAGTGTAGATTGTATGATGCATTTGAGAGGACACAAAGACATGATACCCATAGTGGATTGTTTTCTATAGATTCATCAAGGCTCCTACCAGAGGATAGGAGCATTATATTCTACCAATTCATTATGAGCAGGTATTTCTTTAACTCAAACAAGTAGTGGTAGTGATCATTAATCTATTAATTAATAATTTATTGTGGATGTGTGTGTGTGTGTGTGTTTATTAATCAATAAATTTGTTATAACATAGGTCTGATACATGTATGTCGTTCATGTGCAAGTATTTTTCTATGAAGATGTTTTGGACCTAAAATGGGTATTTGTCATACATTATGATCCAAGACTAAGGAATGTATTTGATGATGCCTCAATGGATACTGAACAAAACATTGATAGCCAACAAAATGTGAGAGAGGGACTAGAGAACATTGAAGTTGACATCCATGGTGATGTTGAAGATGGTTATGTTCATGCACAAGAAGGAAACATTCCAAACTTAAATGATCTTGTAGAAGACAACGATATGGATGGTATAGAAAATGATGGTCTAAATACATATGATAACAACATCGATGGCCTATGGTCAAGTTTCAATGATGATGAAGATGATGAAAGTGAAGTTGAGGATGGTGAAAATACCACTTTAGTAGGATCGTGTAGCAAGAATAATATTAAGTACTTAAAAGAATATATGAGCATTGGAAATGATACATTGGATGACATTGTTGCAGACAATAATGTTAATAAGGAAGACTTCTAAATTTTCAGAATTATTTGTAATCCCTTTTTAAAAAATGATTACTATATGGTCCACACTTTGAAATGCTTCACTATTATTTGTATCGATAAAAATTACCTATTGCAATATCCTTAAGTGTTCAAACTTTGGTATGAATTGTTGGCAAAAAATACAAGGACTACTTGGAAAATAAGAGTTACATGGTTAGTGGTCATTTACTGGTTGATAATGGTTTCTAGGTGTTGTTAGCTTATTGGTTAGACTCGGACTGAACTAGGATGAAGAGCCCATTGAATACCAAAACATTAAATATGCAATTGTTAAGAAATATAATTACCTATAGCGTATATGTAAAGCAATGTAAATCCAAACCATTAGGAAAAATGTATGCAAAGTGGACTAGTGGATTTTGCATTAGGAAAAAAGTAAATCCAAACCATTAGGCAAAATGTATGCAAAGTTTGTTGATTAATTTATATTATAAATCTTATTGAAATAGTTCACTAAGCCCTTGACCTGATATAATCCCTAAGCAATTAACCATTAAACCAATTGCACAATGGACCCTATAAACTTCCTTTGGGATGTCTTATATTAATAGAATCACGATTTAATCGTCTCGTCTCAGTCAGTTGAAGCTAATGTTGAACCCAAGGTGGTGGTCTTCAGAAGTGTCTCTTGTGATGTGTTTGATTTATGTTGATGAAATTATTGATGATTTCTATTTAAACATTTAAAGAAGTGAAATTGGTAAAAAGTGTTGGCCTACTGATTCACTCCCCCCCCTCTTAGTGTGCCATTGTGTCTAACAATTTGTATCAGAGCAGGCCTTCAGCACAAGCCTAACTAGCTTGAAGGAGATCAATGGACACGCAATGGATGCAAAGACAGAGTCTCCCAACAATGATGAAGTTCCAATACTTAATGTGATCAATTATTTTGGATGGAGAAGTAAAATGAAAGTTTACTTGAAGAAATTTTGGTATATTGGAGATTGTGGTCAATCCACCTGCTCATTCCAACAAGAAGACAAAGTCAACTGCACAAAAGGATGCCAAGAAGGACAATGCCATTGCATTGAAATTTCTTATGGATGGACTCTTAAGCTTCGTCAAAGAAAGTATAGGAGAACACACTTTAGCCAAAGACCTATGGTTCAAGCTGGAAAATGAGTATCAAGGAAAAAACCAAGATACAAAGATTGAAGCAGAAGTCAAGTCTACTAAAGATGAAAAGCAAGAAGAAAAAGAGGAGCACGCATTAGACACCAGTGAAGGTAAGAATCTTTCTGATTACAGTGGCAGTGATTGTGATAACGTTGAAGATGATCTTGAAGAAGCAAAGAAAGATGTCCTAGCACACCTTCTAGTAGACATTGATCTCAGATACAATTTGAGACTTTAAAGAAATATTTTGGGGTTCTTCGAAAAGTACCATGAGAAGTGTATGGATCTGTTCAAGAAACTCAATCACAAGAAGACAAGTTTACAAGATGAACTGAAAGATAAAGAAGACAAAGTTGAAAGACTAAATACTGAATTGATCAATCAAATAGGAGAACAAGAAGATTCTGGTGAAGAACTTGAAGAAACAAGGAAGTAAGATGTTGAGATGAAGACTCAACTAGAAGAAGCCAAAAGGATAGAGGAAGTCTTGAAGGACAAATTGGATGAGAAGGAGGAGCAATGTCAAAAGCTTGAGATGGAAGTAGTTGGTCTCAGAAAGACAAGTGAAAATTCCAATGCATGTGTGAAGTTCAAGAACAACTCAATCATCTTGGACGAGATCTTGGATTGTCAAAGATCACCTTTTGATCAATAGGGCCTTAGCTACAACTTGGGAAAAGAAAAGTCTGTAGCAGACACATGGACACCTAGCAAGTATGAATAAGGTCCCTCATTCTCCAAATATGAAAGCTAAGCTGCTCCTCACATACCTGCAAAAGGAATCATAAAACTTGGAGGATATCAAGGATTTAGTCCTACTCCTCATAGCAAGTTCAGAAAAGATACATCTTCGAATGGGAACCAAGCATCCAGATATGAATATAGAATCAATGGTTATTGTTATTCATGCAATGGTTTTGGTCACAAGGCTATGGATTGTTCATTCCATGAAAGAAGAAGTGTTGGAAGTCCAAATAACACAGTCAGATGCTATTGGACTTGTAATCACTTTGGCCATGTTGTTGCTTATTGCCACACTAAGAGATGCTACAATTGCAGTGGATTTGGTCATAAATCCCAAACGTGTGCTAGTCCAAGAAGACAACCAATAAAGAGCCCATCATAGACATCAGCAAGGAAAACCAATTAATCTTGGGAGATGAATAATGCAGGAAGACTTAAAGACCAAAGACAAGTGATCACAGTCAAGGTCACTCTAAGGTATGGGTGAAAAAAAAAAATTTGTTGAATATGAATGAAGTATATCAATGCAGGGAAGATGGTTGCCATTTGGCAAGCCACACGTAAGGTCTCTCAAAGACCTAAGAACTCCTTGAGTCCATGGAGTTTGGAGGATGGACTCAAGAGCAAATGAAGGTCACTTCAAGCAACGAATCAAGTCCTAGGATCGTGATTACCAACATAGATAGAAGCAAAGTTAATGCAATGCAGAGATGAATTCTGGAAAGTGTGAGGTGTTACAATTTAGCTCAACAAAGATGCATGTTAATAGGGGGAGCAGTAGCACTGAAGTGATGTTTCATTTATGTGTGCTTATCTTCTATGAATTTACAAGCAAATTGTTGATGCATTCCTAAAGTGATGGACAAAAATGTCTTTAAGAAACACATGTTGTTGGTATATGATTATATGACTAATATTGGTAATATAGATGGTTATCGAGATTTTTATCATTGTATGAAGAACAGATGGCAATATTTTCATAGGACATGATGAAAACCTATAGTGAAGCCAAAATACTAAAATGAGTTTAGTAGTCTGAGCACAAAGTACAGGGACTTGATCATTGATGCAAAACTTGCTTTCACAGTCTGGAATGTTTCTTCACTTGAGCAAGATGGATGGAAAATTTTTGACCTATTATGGATTGTTCCTTGCACTAATATTGGTAGCCACTAGTACATAATGTCTAACCTTGTTGTAGCATATGAAGATATGGGATAATGGAGCAAGAAATGAGTATTTCAAGCAAAAATATGCATGATGATAGGGGGAGCAGTTAGAAGTGACTTCATAATGAACAACATAGTAATCTCAAGTTTGAAGCTTCATCTTATATCTGAATTTGGGTTACAAAAGGGTGACTGAGGTATCCAAAGATCAATCCATAAGCAATACTTAGACCACATCCATTTACAAGCATCCATAGTACTAGTTCATTAGAAACATGTTAATTTAAAGACATCCTGATATGCCTCCCGAAGACACATATGCATCCAAAGTTGAAGTCTGATAAAGGATGCTACATTAGTAAAGAAGTGATATATGATCTCTGTCAAACTTGAGAATTTCTTTAAGCAGTACAAATACAACAGCAACATATTGAAGATGCCTCTTTTAGAATATAACGTGGTAAACTTGAAAATATTTAAAATCTGCCAAACTCAACCTCTCCCCACCTTGGTTGCATGTATATAGATTCTAGTCATCCAAAGACATGATTCGCATATCTGAGGAGAAGCCTTAAGTCTGGAGACAGTACAAAATCTTTGGTGTCTTCTTTGAAGATTCAAACTGAAGCTATCAACCCAAATTTCATAAAACTGTCTAAGGCAAATTTGAAGCATGTTTAGTTCTCCATATATATGTCTTTTTAAACTAAAAATTAAGAATTGTAACTCGACTATGATGGGACTTAAGTTTGACTCTTCTTAACTAAGTTTGAAGGCTACATTGCAATCTTTGTTGTTGGATAAAGGTTGAAAGACTAAATTAAGCTCTGATGTAGTTAAAAATGAAGTTGAATTTAATCAGGTATGTATAGAAGTAAATGTTGATAGATTGATTACTTGGGAGATATATAACGACATGGTCAGCAACAAGTACAGGACAGAATAAATAGTGACTCTTGGAGTCATGAGAAGTTGTGATACTTGAGCAAACCTGAAGATTTGACGATGACAACTGTGATATGATCAAGGATATGATAGTGGACAGATAATGCACAGATTGATGAACAGTGTGACAAGGCAATGACAAGTTGAAGACCTAATTGATGACATGATATGTGATTGAATAGTGATGATTCGGTAGAGATGATTAGACAGACATGACAAAGTGACATGAAGACATGAACCAGTATGAGACGAGTTGAAGACTATTGTTGTAAGAGTGACAGGTGGATGGGAAGAAGAAGATTTGGCAAAGATGATTAAATGATGTGACAGAAATTTATAAGTACTTGCAAGTTGGGTCTTACACACCCTTTCTTAGTTGGAGCTAAGAAAAACCAAGGAGGGTCTTGGCATAGATGTTGGTGCTTCTCAGTTAGTTGAAGTTATTGCCGACCCCAAGGTGGTAGCCTTCAATGTAATATCAAATTTGATATAATAAAGTTTTTAAGTTTATCTTCTGAAGTGTCTCTTATGATGTGTTTGATTTGTGTTGATGAAATTATTGATGATCTTTGTTTAAACATTTAAAGAAGTGAAATTGGTAAAAAGTGTTGGCCCATTGATTCACCCCCTCCCTTCTTAGTGTGCCAATGTGTCTAACAACATCTTCATTAGCAGTTTCGTTGTAGAGATGGGTATGTGGGGTTTGATCTTTTATGCCATGGATGGACAAATTGGGTCATGATGAGTATGAGTACGATGAAGATGGAAATTATAGACATGATGATGAGAATGATATCCTTGAGTCTTTAAACCTTCCCATACTATCAAGGCATGTGCCTAGTCTAACCCTGTAAAATTTCAATACATACATTCACATTTTGAACAAATTTCAACATTGGCCCCATTCACCGTTCACTATGTGGGATCGATGGATGACATGACATTCTTGATGGGCATGTTAGAAGTTCGATGACATTTCAATAGAGTTTTGACAAAGGTTATTTAGACGAGAATCAAGAATGATGACAATGAGACATGCATAAACATGGACGATATCGAACATTATGTGGAGACAACAGACATCCTTGAATATTGAAACCCTCCCATTCCATCAAGGCATGTGTCTAGTCTGACCATGTAAAATTTCAACACACATAGACACAGTTTGAGGTAATTTCAACATTGGCCCCATTCGTTGCTCACTATGCAGGGGTCGATCAATGTTGTTTTTCCCTTGAGCCGATATAACCCCTAAGCAATTAACCATTAAACCACTGACATGTTGGACCCTATAAACTTATTTTGGGATGTTTTAGCTTAATAGAATCATAGTTTAATAGTCTCAAAGAATGCCATAAAAAAAAGACAAAGACATGAAATCAAAAATCAAAATCATAGTTTAATAGTCTCAAAAAATGTCATAATATAAATGTATTAAAGTACTCTAAAAGAAAAATTAATCTTTATATTTCAATATAAAATAAATTACAAATACAAAAAAACTAAATGTTTTATTTAAATGTAATTATTTTTTTATATTTTAATATAAAATAAATTACAAATACCAAAAAGTAAATTGTCTATTCAAAACTAAAATTATGTAATTACTTTTACAATATTTAAAATATATGTCAAATATTTATTTAAAATCAAAATCACTTAACATATTATAATAAAAACAATTTGAACTTATAATAAAAACAATTTGATGATTAATAGTTTTTGTTTTTTAAATACTTACTATATATAATAATTTATTACAATTATTATTTAAATATATAAAAAAAATATTAATTTATTTTATAAAAATAAAATATTATATTATAATAAATTATTATATATATTCTCATCTAGTTGAATATTAATATTAATACCATTTTTATTTTAAATTTAAGTATTATTTAAGATTTATATTTTATTATCAACTTTTAACCTTTAAGACATATGCATCTATAATAACATAAATTAAACACGTACATTCAAGTTATAAAACCAAATATATACATAAAACATTAATGTAGCAATTTGAATAAACTATTATATCATAATAAGATAGTATATTATTAAAAAAATTAGTACATATAATAATAATGTTTATTACATATAACCTCATTTGTTTAATACTAACTCAACTTTAGGTGATGGAAATTTATGTACTATTCATTCATCCCAATATTAACAGTTTTTTTTAAATTTATTTAATGATGTTATTAATTATTACATTAAAAACAACCCCTCAAGGTGTAGACCAATTGGCAACCGTACTCTTGTTAAGGTGTACAGGTTATTAAGCACGTCATAGGTTCAAACCTCGTTGCAGCCTTGAGGGTGCGTTGTGGAGGTTAACATACTCTCCTGGAGGTTATAGTGGTAGCGGTCGGATTCGACCCTGTGTCGCGCGAGTACAAAACTGACCAGTTGTCGATTATGCCTAATACAAAAAATAATAATAATAATAAATTATTACATTAAAAACGATATGTGATATACATAATATATATCATAAAAAAACTATTAAAAATGAATTTATTGTTTTTGAAGGTGTATTAAAAAGAGAAAAAATAAATTTTAAAAAAGTTTTTTTTTAACTTATAGCTTTATATTTATATTTTAAAATTAATTTTTATTTTTAATATATATATATAAGAAATGACAATTTATTCATTTAAATTTAACTTTATGTTTAAAATTCAAAATTATAANTAACTTATTTTTCAAATTTCAAAATTAATATTTTTTATTCTATGAGTACATTACTTTATAAGTACATTCATCATATATTATTCAAAAGTAATTTATGTACTCAAAAATACTTTACTTTTAGTCATATAAATGATGTTTTTTTATTGGTTTTATTTTAAATGTCTTTCAATTTAACTTAACCATAGTTGCATTGGTTAACCATAGTTGCATTGGTTATAGTGTAAGAGATGAATTGTAAATATACATTCCCCACAAAATGCCTAACTCATAATAATTTATTATATCTTTTATGAGACCCATTTAGACCTCAAAACTCCCATAATGTCTAACCATGTAAAATTCAACACATACATTCACATTTTAAATAAATTTCAGCGTTGGCCCCATTCATTGCTCATCGTGTGGGGTCGATGGATGACAATGTTTATGAGTATGTTAGAAGATCCATGACATTTCAATAGAGTTTCGACAAATATTATGTAGATGAGAATGACGAATGATGACAATGAGACATGCAAGTTGAACGTTGATGGAAATGTGGATGATCTCAAAGATTATGTGGAGACATCAAACATGGTAAGTCTTGAAACCCTCACATATCATCAAGGCATGTGTCTATTTTTAGCATGTGTCTATTTTTACCATATCAAATTTTGACACATACAGGCACAATTTGAAGAAATTCAACATTGGCCCCATTCACTGCTCGTTGCGCAAGGTTGATCGATGTCGTTTATCCCTTGAACCGATGTAATCCCTAAGAAATTAACCATTAAACCACTTACATGTTGGACCCTAGAAACTTATTTTAGGATGTCTTAGATTAATATATCATGGTTTAATCTTCTTGAAGAGTGCTACAAGAAAAAGGCAAAGACAAGGAAATAGGCATCTTCATTAGCGGTTTCGCTACAAAGATGGGTATGTTAGGTTTGATCTTTGTTTCCATGGATGGAAAAATTGAGCATTGATGAGTATGATTACAATGACAATGGAAATTATAAGCATGATGATGACAATGATGTCCTTGAGTCTTAAAATGCTCCCATACTGTTAAGGCATGCGCTTAGTCTAACCATGGAAAATTTCAACGCATACATCCACATTTTGAAGAAATTTCAAAGTTGACCCCATTCACTACTCACTATGTGGGATCAATGGATGACATTATTGATGGGCATGTTATAAGTGCCATGACATTTAAATAGAGTTACGACAAATATTCTATAGACGAGAATGACGAATGATGACAATGAGACGTGCATGTTGAACGTTGATGGAAACGTTGATGATCTCAAAGATTATGTGGGGACATCAGACATCCTTGAGTCTTAAAACCCTCCCATACCATCAAGGCATGTTTCTAGTCTTAACCATGTCGAATTTTGACGCATACAGGCACAGTTTTAAGAAATTTCAACATTGGTCCCATTCACTGCTTATTGTGAAGGGTCAATCGTTGTTTTTTATTCCTTGACCCAATATAATCCCTAATAAATTAACCAATAAACCACTTGCATGTTGGACCATAGATATAATCATGTTTTAGTCTCAAAGAATGCCACAAGAAAAAGGCAAAGACATGGAAATTGGCATCTTCATTAGCAGTTTCGTTGCAGAGATGAGTGTCGAGTTTGATCTTTGTTGCCATGGATGGACAAATTGGGCCATGATCATGAATATGCTTATGATGTCTATGGAAATTACAGCCATGATGATGAGAATAAGGTCCTTGAGTCCTAAAACCATCCCATACCGTTAAGGTATGCGCCTAGTCTAACCATGTAAAATTTCAACGCATACATTCACATTTTGAAGAAATTTCAATGTTGGCCCCATTCATTGCTCATTGTGCAAGGTCAATGTATGTTATGCATTAAGCCCTTGACCTAATATAATCTGTATGCAATTAACCATTAAACCACCTAACCTGGATTTTGGGATTCATATCCTTCTTCCATTCATTCTATATCAACATATTTGTGAAAACACATAACTTAATAAAATATTAATGCACATAACTAAAAATAATAAAAATAAAAGAATTAAATGGACAAAAGTTTTAATGGGAAAAGTGATGACAAGGGTTTCACAGGTCTGAGGGGTTGCAGATGCAGTCCTTCAAAGGCATGCACACATCAGATCTAAATTAACGACAACAAACTCCCATCATGAATAGTGAAATGCCATATCATTATGTTGATGAGGTGGAGTATTCACTAAACCCTCTAGAAGGAAAAAGCATTTTCTCCTCCCCACAACAGTCCCTGAAATGTTTTGGGTCAACGGATTCAAAGCCTACACAAAAGACGACTGGCCCTCGATCCACGAACAACGTGACAACTAGGTTTTTGAGCGACCGACGAGAGAAAATGAAGACCTAAGGAAACCCTAATGCAGCAACCCACATTTCCATGAGAAAGGAAGATGACCTAACATCCCTTTCGATGTGATTGTTGGCACTAGAGCTTGGTGGGAACACTTGCACATTGTTTACCTCACAGCCACAACAAAGTTTCATTTTTCCAACACCAGCAAATACGACCATCATCCATACAAACTTTCTAGCGAAGCTAGTGCTACATGGTGTAGACTAGGAAGGTCCCAGGCCAAACCTAGGCCTAGACTCACTCGAATCTAGGTGCCCACTAACGAAAACCCTACGAGACAAAGTCTGGCCCAAAAACCACCTTGAAGACTTCCTCTACAAGGTGTGGAAAAATTCATTACTTCTTTCCTGAAACCCTCAAATAAACAAGGCAGCCCCATAGAGAAAGAATATGATGAAGGAGCATAAGGAGATAGATCAAAAGCGAGGCTTAGATAGAACATGTAGGGAAGAATGACTCAAAAGGAAAAAAATCAATAAGTGTCTAAAGACCACGCAAGAACCCCTAAATTTGGTTTGTGGAAAAAATGTCTTTATTGCTTAGTCCTTAGAAATGGCGAAAACAACAATGGTTGGAAGAGCCAGAGGGCATTACCCCGACTTGGAATGACTTGAGAAATGGGCCTCCGACAATTGGGAGAAACGGCTCAATTACACACCATAAACCCTAGTTATCGCAAGGGGTTGGTTTGTTTTCAACTTCAGGAACAAGGAAGATGTGGGCATTATACTACAAAACCATTCGAGTATGGGATCAATGCCCATTCTTTTCAATAATTGGACCCCAATGTTTGATGTCCAATGTGAAAGGTTCGATGTTATTTATGTATGGGTAATATTGCCAGGACTTCTTGAACTGAGACTCGTTTAGGGACATCGATAATGCTCTAGGCGTATTTATTGATGCAGACATGACCTTCACCACATCACAAAGCATGACAATTGCTCAGATTCTTATCTCCCTAAATATTAGGGAAGGACCGATAAAAGACTTATACCTCATATGGGGACAAGCAAGGCACAAGAAAAGGTTGGACTACGAAGGAGTCCATTTCCGTTGTCACTGATGCCACGAATATGGACACATCGCCCCGTTCTGCAATATTCCTTTCAACAGGATTGCTAACTAACCAAAAACAATCGATGGAAGATGGAGTTGTGGAAAAGAGGGGATTGCAAAAGGCAAGAAGATAGGAGGAGAATCATATTGAAGTAAACCTGCAAGAACAAGGTTATTTCATCATGCTTAGTTTGGACAAGATGGAAACAATGCCTCAGCAAAGCGAGCCATTTGTTGCTCCTCTTGGACTTAAGGAGACGATGGATCAAACTCGCCACCACCCTAGGAAAGATGAGAAAGCCTCACCAAGTAAAAAATTCTATCTCCTAAAGCACATTTCTACTTTAAAATCTTCATTATATTCATCATGTTTTCTTTTGAAATATTGAAAGCCACCGACAAAGCCAGGCACAAACATATTGTTCACAATGTCTTTCTGTCAAAAACCCCCCATTCTTCATCCTTCATAATCATCGGTTGTTTTGTTTTTCCACCCAACGATAAGAACAGATCATTCTAGTATAGATAGTCCTCCATTTGTATTTTCCATAACTTGTAGTTTTGTCCGTTAAATTTCTCGACCCTAAACTTTCCTTCTTCCACCATTGCTCCCACACGAACCCTTCTTTCATGCGAGTTTACTAGCCAAATAGACCTTTTGGCTCTGATACCAATTGTTAAAAAACAGGATCGTGAAGCAATAACAAAAAACAAGATGCAAATATAAAACACATTACAAAAGAGACACCAATATAACGTGGTTCACCCAAAATGGGCTACATCCACACAAAAATTGTCAATCATTTATTATTATACCATCCAGCAAAAGGGATACAACCTATAAAGCACTCGTTGCACTACCTCTTCACTCTCACAATCTCTTTCACACAAGCATAGAGATTGCTTTTACAATGCTACAATACAATACACAGCCATATTAAAATGCCTTCATTTTATAAAGAGAATACCATGAGAAAATACCACGTCTACCCAAAACCATAGGCCTGTAAATCACCCATTATTGATCAAGTCATGACTTTGAAATTACAACATTTTACAATGCATTTTTTCCTAAATTTTCACTACAGGGGCGTTGCTCCGCACCCTCGACAAGGGGGGACTCACAAAATAGTCATCACCCCACCCCCACCCCCACTCCTCCCCTAAACCCCCTTGATGACTACACTGGGAGGGCAATCCCCCCACACCCCATGTCAAGTGCTAGGATCCAAACACAGTTGAAATAATAACATCTCTTAATCAAAAAGATTAAGTTTCGCAGCCAACACAAAGCGTACATGGCTGAAATAAATGCATGTTGTCTACAGCCAATTTGGGACTATTTTCCTTTTAAAATAAAGTTTCTCAATTCCATGTGAATGCCAAGGTTGTAATTTAAGCTATATGTTTGCTTAATATTTTGAGATGAAATATTTATGTGCATGAAATTAATGTGGTCATGGTATAAATGCATTCTTGGTAAAAAAATAATTGCATAATTTAGAATGGCTAATTTGGTTATTGAACTGTTATATTTGTATTCACTTCCACTATTAAAAGTAAAGGTATAGCTAAGTCCACAAGAAAATCCAAATCAAGCATTAGAGTAGTAGAGATTTCCATTAATAGTGGTAAATGAAGTACCATGTCACCTTGAGAGTGTTAAAAGGGTGGTCAAGTATGTGACAAAGTAGTTACAATACCAAAAGATGGATGAGAGAAATTTACAAAGAGACGATAAGAAAGCAAGCACGTTTATGGACAAGATCAAGTAAATACATCTAAAGGTACAAGAGTGGCTTGAGAGAAGCCAAGAACAACACAAGGCCAAACATGACCAACAATGAGAAGATCATAAGTTTCATGTTGAAGATAAAGCATGGCTTCGCCTACACGAAAAAAGATTGCAAGGACTAACAAAGAAGCTCAAATCTTTCAAATACAAACCATTGATATTGTTGAACAGGCGAACAAGAATGCTTTTAGATTGAGGCTTCCTCCATATATCAAATGAGTTCAGTGGTGAATGTGAAGCACTTGAAATTATTCAAGTCATCCATGTTGAATGGAGATGATGATCAACAAATTATTCCCAATGTTAATGTCTTTGTACTGCAAGCAATAGTAGAGTTGAAAAGAAAACAGCATTGCAATGTAAAGAACAGGTAACCCGTCGAGAATGACTAGAGGTATTTGCAAATTGGTCTCAAGAGATAAACTCCAAGAAAAGCAAAATGGTATAAAAGAAACCAAATTAAAAACAAGTTCCCTATCTCTCTTTGGAAAAGCACCCTAACGGATAGATGTGATAAAAAAATGAATCCAAAGCTTGTTGCTTGTTTGATTGGTTAATAGTTTAATTGGAAGCAGGGGATCTGTGCTTGTGTGTATAGTGACTTTACGGATCATATCTTCTGCCACAAATGCTCGATCAAAGGGATAAAATGAGCAATATGATTCATATACACTCAACTAAAATCAACTCCAAGTAGGCACAGTGACCAACAATAGAGTAGGAAAGACAACAAATTAACCAGACTAGTAAACGAACTAGAATTGAAAATATAATCGTTTGTTACGCAGGAAATTCACTACTACGACATGTCAGTTTTGTTTTAGGACTCAATCATATCAAACAATCACTATCATACTTCGAGTGATCCAATTATAAATGAAGGATATATAAAGTGAATTGTATACATGTGTGAAGAAAAGGTGGTAATGAGTGGAGTCACAGCTAAATCCTACTTTCATAACAGTCATTACATCCAAAAGTAATCAGCTTATAAAGGAAAATTTCTATCCACGAGAGAACCCATAACCTTGCACAAAATAAATTCTGCATTTTTCCAGACTAAATGACTCTAAAAGTTATAGTTGACAAGATATGCATCTTTGTAAGAACAACTTATCATACATCTGAGCTTCCAATATCATTTTGTGCATATTATGTTTATTAGGTAGCAATTTCAGACCTTCATCTTTCAGAGGACCTCCCGGTGGAGTACTTTGATGGTGCTTTTCAACAGGGATCTTGTGGTCATGGGATGCAGTTACAGCTGGACAGTAGGCACTATTTTCTCTTGTGGATGGGTGTTGGGACAAGCTCAAATACCAAGGCAGAATTATTGAAATTATGGAGACTACTTTATTTTGCTTTTAACAGAGATTATTTGTCTCTACAGATTTTGGGGGACTAAAATCATTATTGACAGGGCCGCTGGGAAGACAACTCTGTGGGTGGCTGTCCTTGATAACTGACGCAACAGGCTTAGAATTCTACAATCCTCGTTCAATGATCTGTCATATAAACATCTATATCAGCAATAACATATTATGGCAGATAAATTATCCAAAAAGGCAGTTCGTGCTCCTGAAGGAATTCTATTTTTTGAAGAACTTTTGGAAAACACCATGGTGGCTAGGGGACCTCTCAAGGCATATTAAGCAGCCTATCTACTATCTAGTGATAGCTGCTAAATGTTTTATTTTGTTCTAGCTGGTATAAGATTTTGATGGATGACTGTATAAATCTTAACTTACTGAGAAGGACTATTAATAGAAGCTGTTTAGACTTTTGGACTAGCTATCATAGTACTTTTTTGGATGCATAGCACTGTAAATGAGTTTACAGTCATCAGCTTTTGTATGTACTTGATTGAATCAACTTTGATTCCTATCTATAACAAGTCGATGGTTTTTTTCTGTGGAAAGATAGCACTCCTCCACTAGAGCTTTGGAACCTGAATTGATTTTATGCATAAAAACACAAGCACCAGATCGAAAGCTTCCAGATTCCTCACAAAATGACCAAAGACAATAGCACTCATGTTACTACATCTCTGTAGATAAATCCTATTCCAAGTCCACAAACGATCCCAAAAATAGGTCCAACATTAGCATTCCTTCCATGGAGGCCTGGTCTTGTTTTCCATAAAAAAAATCTTGAAGGTCTCATAGTGCATAACAGACATAAATTAAGAACAGGACAATGGGAAGCCAACCTCCTCTAGAAACAATGTTCAAAGATGCATAGACAATAGACAAGTTCAATAAAGTACAAAAGATCAAAATGTCAAGGCTATAAGCACACTCTTCTAGTATATTGCAATAATAGGAAAATACATTAAGCAGGTACTGACAAATATGCTGGTATTGACATCTAGATTCTAAACTATTAGCATGGCCATTCATGTTTATGTCCGAGGCCTTTTGGAACTGCAAGACATAGGCACATGAGAATCTAGTTAACTTTGAGACCTGCATTGAAAGATATTTAGTCCCAGAACCAAGTGTATAACCCTAAAGACACTTAAGAAGGTTGCCCACTGTCACCACAGCAACTGTTCCTCTCACTTTAGGCTGACTCTCTTCCAACTCAAGCAACAATGGTCAAAGATACATAGACGAGTTTAATAAAGCACAAAAAGATTAAAATTTCAAGGCTATAAGCACTCTTCTAGTATATTGCAATAATCAGTAAATATATTAAGCAGGTAGTGACAAATATGCTGGTATTGACATCTAGATTCTAAACTATTGGCATGGCCATTCATGTTTATGTCCGAGACCTTTTGTAACTTCAAGACGTAGGCACATGAGAATCTAGTTAACTTCAATGTTACCTTTGAGACCTGCATTCAAAGATAGTTAGCCCTGGAACCAAGTGTTGCCCACTATCACCACAACAACTGTTCCTCTCACTTTACGCTGACTCTCCTCCAACTTGAGCAGGGGTTACATAGTAAAAATGATGTGTCAGATATACTTACGAAATAAATGGGATGGTGGATCGCCAAGACCAATGCCTACCAAATGGACAATGGAATCAAGATCAACATTCAAGAGGGTTAGAACAATATGTAAGGTAGCATAATTAGCCTGTTATAAACATGCTCAAACTGACCATATGGATTTAATTCAATACACAAAAAAGTAAATAATGGCCTTTCCAAAGATGCCTCTCGCAACAACTAAAAAATCAACCAAGTAATAATGTGTAATCATGGATTATTAGAGAGCAGTCACATATGAAATTATAAATGAAGTAGAGACAAGTAGGAAACCCTCTGTATAGAGTGAACAGCCAACAATACATCAATCTCCATGTGTGATTTCCTTTACAAGATCAAGAAAGCCTAGATGTGCCACACTTAATCTTGAAACCCTAGACAGGGCAGCCCTCAAAGGAGTGGACAGACCTAACCAAGAGATTGCAGAAACCAAAATCCTTTAAGAAACAGAACGATTACAAAATGGTGAAGAGAGGGTTTCACAGCAGCATTAGTGTCTTCTTATTGGAACGTGGCCACCCTTCTACAAAGATTATTAGCAGCAAATTTATGCTACTAATTTCCAGGCATCAAAGCAACCAAAGAAAGAGAAAAGAAAGATGAAGAACCTCACATTAGAATGCCCCTTGATTTCTTCCTCCTAAAGATTTTCAACTAAGCTCAAAAGGGAATGCTCAGAATCCCAACCATACCTAGCAAATGAGGGCTTTATTCCTTTTATAGAGCTTCCCCTTGACCATTTCACAATAAAATATATTTTGAAAATACTGAAAACCTCAATAAAATAATACAAGGAAAACCTTAAAATCCTGTAGGAAGGAATACTCAACTAGAAACTTCCAATAAAATATTATTTAGAGTGCTCCTCTAAAAACTTCCAGTGAAATACTAATTAGAGGACTTCTCCAAAAAAACTCCTCATTGTTTTGTAAAGCCCGCCAGGTGATGAGTCATGCCTCTAAATATGTGGAATGCCCTGTGTAATGTGAAATGACCCCAAGTGGTGAAAAATGCCCCCAAATATTGAAATATGTAACCAATGTTTCACAGGGACATATCCCCCAAGGTCAAGAACACACCCCCTCGCCTCCCCATGCTTCCAGGGCAGAGAAACTCATGGGGAAACGTTTCCCCACATCCCCCTTTTGGGAGAAATTCAGGGAAACTTGTTTCCCCAAGTTTCCTTAGGGGGGGATTCTATGCGCCCCCCAATATCCCCCCTTGTGGGGGAATGCCTAGAAGCCCCCCAATTTTTATAATTTTGATTTTCAATAAAAATAATTACATAAAAAATAAAAGTAAATTAAATTAAATGATAAATGATAAACTAAATTGAATTAGATTAAACTGAGAAAATTAAACTAAAAAGTTTAAAAAAGATAAAAAGAAGTTTACATGGTAATAGTTAGTAGTAACATACTTTAGTATCATTTACAAATTGAAATTTGAAATTTGATGAATTTCAAAATGACTATTTTTGTTTTTAGTTTTACATTTTACATGGTAATAGTTATTGTTAGGATTCATTATTTTTATATTTTAAATTAATTTTTATGACTTCGACGCCCCCCATTTCCCTGAAATTTCCCTAAAATTTGGGGTGGCTTCCACACACCCCTCTTTTGTGTTTCCATGCTCTCACGCTCCCCCATCCTGGAAACTCCATGGAACATTGTATTTACGCTGCCTCAAGAAGCATGAAATTTCTCAAGAGTTGTTCGTTAATGGAAGAGCATGCATCAAATATGTAGAAAGAGCTTCTAAAGCAACATCCATCACCAACAAAATGATATCATGGTCTTCTAGCCTCTTTAGTGGGTAACACTCCAGGAATATACATCTTTCCATGTATTTAATTAGAGGTATATCAATGACCTGCACAAAATGGAGACAATTCAGAGTCGAGCACTGATTGATGAGATGGTTGAGATAACTTCTTGACTTTCCACTACAGCAGTCATGATGGCCACTCTGTAAATGAGCCAAAATGATGGTTTTGGGAGTAGAAGCTGCGTTAGATGTAATAAATGCAGCTTCACCTAAACCAAAATCAAACAAGGATAAACACTCCAGTCATCCTAGCCCCAAAACTTGTAATGGAAAAATCACTACCTTCAAAAAATGCCCATCCCTCTACCCATGTCTTCTTGAAAAAATATGTAGAATGTAAAAACTACTAGGTAGCAGGAACACATTGAGAATGTAGCTTAATGTGGAATCCAAACCATTAGACAAATAATGTGTATAGCCAGTACAGGTGCTTATAACCAAAATAGTCCCTTTTGCAATATATATGATCCAAAATACATCAAAAAAGAGGCTCTACATTAGGGTCCAAAGTCAAAAACATAAGCATAATAGTCATGTAATTTCTAATTTACCAGTAACTAGAGTCTAGAGTTAACAATCTAAGATTCTAAGTCCCAACCTACAATAGCTTTCCAAGTTGACTAGATGTTCTTGAAAATAAGAAAACTACACACCTCAAATAAGTGGGGGTGATGAGATAATATTGCATAATTTAAAAAAAAAAAATCCCTCAAATTCTACTTGTATGTTATGTGAACTAATGTTAAATAAGACTACAAAGGCACTAACCCCTCAAGGCATTGCACAGCCTGCTTAGCTATGGCAACATCAATCCAACAAAGGTCTCTCTCGTTTGTGGGGTGGTGCAAACATCGAAGGAACTAATGCAAGGCTTTGCTCCCCACCATAGATATCACAAATAGGTCCTCAAAATTTGCTCAAGATGGCATTGGGCCTTGTTGGAAAAGTAGTAGGGAATGTAGTAAACATAAAAAGCTTGAAGAATAAAGCCAGCATTAGTTAGTTTGCATGCAAAGGGGAGGTCATTAAAATGCCAAAATAGTCTGCTTGCCTACAAAGGGGAGGTCCTTACAATTCCAAACATGAAACTTACTTTGAAATCTTTGTAGACCTCAACCCTCACATTGTTAGTTTATCTTAAGATCTTATTATCTTAGTTAGGATCTTTATCTGAAATAATAACAAGCACAGCAATATGCATAAGATAGAACAAATACACGAGATACCGATTTTCACTAGAGAAAACATAAAGGAGAAAACCCCACAAACTTCCTCAAAATAGTACAATCACAAAGATTGTGTCATAAGATGAACAAATCCCAGTAATAAGAAGTCTTCAGCAACTATCTATCTCTCCTCCTTGACTCTCTCTCTCTCTCATACGAACTTGAGTGAGTGTGAGGTATGTATAAATGAGGGAGGGCGTATCCCTATTTATACTAATCAAGTGACTGACCTATTACATGACTAGGACCGACCTCTTACGCTAACAAGGCCAACTTCTCCTAGAGAGACTCCAAATATAAATTACATGATGTTACACTAAGGACTATGCCCCAACTTACAACAGAGGTTGTACCTCAAGGTCTATACACAATAATGACATCTCGAAAGGAGGTAAACACATCTCTCATGGAAGTACAACAACATATGATGATAATATAAATCAAAATATCTTTTGAAGTTACACATACATCAACACTCCCTCTTAACTAGGAAGATATTATCTCTTTCACAGTCATCAACACATCTGGTCCAATCATCATCATGGAGTCATCATCATAGTTGTTGACATCATCATCTTCTTATCAATCATCAAAAGGTACTATCTGTCATCGAAAGTTTCTACAAAGTCAACCCTTTTTCATGTTGGGTGTAGGCCTAGTCCTCATCTAGGTCTTCATCACATCTACAAGCAAGCCTTTCACGTAGGAACAGTCCAAGGCCTTATTTACATTGCCACAACAATAACCTATGTCTCCTACCTTTATCTCGTCATATCCAAATCATATCTTTCATCCTACACAAAACAAAACACATAGACCACATCCCAGATGCAGACCACCTGCGTTCTATCACCATAGTAGTATGCCAGGATATTTCACGTCATTAAGACAACCTGTAACATCTACTATGCAAGAATCGCTTAGGAGCACACTCAATGCATGGTGAATCTTTGAGCCAAGAAGACTTGTGGATTTTACAGAATAAAATTGAAGATCTGACAATAAATTTTGATGAACAAAGTGTGTTTAAAAGTGTTCCAAGCATGGTGGGCCTATTAATAAGTAAAGATAAGATTACTGCAAAGGTATATCTAATGTAGAAGTGTGAGCTATCCGAAAAATGATTTAACTTATATCAATGTGATGGGTAAATATACACTGGAGGGTATCCTTATTAATGTCCTAGGGTCTGTATTCAACTGTTTACAGGATTTATCAGTCGTTAGAGACCTTAACGACTGATAAATCCTATAAACAGTTGAAAACAAACCCTTACGTCTCTCCATGCTCAACTTGTGTTCTACGAATAGAGGAGAACCACCTAGGTGCACCTCAAGTGCTTCGTGGCCTTATCATCTCCAACATGGGAACACATGCATATATAGATATATATGTAAGGATTGATTACAACCGAAAAACCTGCTACACAAGGGCCTTTACATTCCAGGTCAACCTCAAGGACTTATTACATCTGAACAACCTATGTCCAAAAGCTTTTTCGTTCAGACAACCTTTGGGGTGTATTACATCCAAGTAACATGCATACCACGTCAAGGCTCTTTTTACACTCAAACAACCCACGAGACTTATTACATCCGAATAACCTGCATACCACACCAGGGCTCATATTTGCATTCGAATAACCTGTATCAAGACTAATTACATCCGAATAGCCTACGTACCACTCCAAGGCTCATATTTACATTCAAATAATCTATCTCAGGACTAAATACATCTAAGTAACCTGTGTATCACACCAAGACTCGTATTTACACTCAAACAACCTATAGGACTGATTACGTTCGAGCAACCTGCTACACCAAGATCTTTTTTCGCTCAGACAACCTGTCTCATTTCCCATGTGAGATATCATGCATATGCACCTTTCGGTCTCTCGCTATTTCTAACATAAAACGATATCAAGACGGATTACGTCCAAAGATAACTTGGGAGCTTCGCCAAGACTTATTACATCCAAGGACAACCTACAAGACCGATTACGTCTGAGCAACCTACGATCTTCGCCAAGATTTTACGCTCAAACAACATGTCTCTCCAGCTATGCTAGAACTCATCACTCCCTCTTTCGAGGGGTCTCGTTCTGAATCACACCAAGTCTTTCTCTGAAGTACTCGAACTTCACTCTAGCTAGAGGTTTGGTCAACACACCAGCTATCTGCTTGTCTGTTGCCATGTACTAGAGCTTCACTGCTCCTCTCTACACCATATCCCTGATATAGTGGAATTGTATCTCTATGTGCTTTGACTTGTCATGGAACACATTGTTCTTCGACAACTTCACGCAACTTTGATTGTTACAGAAGATACAAGTCACATCTGACTAGAGATCAAACAAATCAGACAGTAGCTTATGCAGACACACTGCCTCACAACTAACCGAGCAAGCGACGAGATACTCTGCCTCAGCAACACTCAACAACATGCATGATTGCTTCCTGCTAAACCATGAGATCATGCCAGATCCCAAACTAAAGCAGCAACTCGAAGTGCTATTCCTATTAGTGGCGATATCTTCCCAATCCAAATCAAAATAACCATGTAGGTTAATCTTTGGATTCGCATCATACTTAAGCCCATAATCAATTGTACTCTTTAGGTACCTCAATACTTGCTTTGCAACAATCGGGTGAACATGTCTCGAATCCATCAAGAACTAGCTCAAGGTGTTCACAGCAAAGCATATGTCAAGTCTTGTATTCGTCAAATACATCAATGAGCCAATCATCTAGCAAGGCGATATATCGTGGCATCAACGACTCAAATGAAGCATAACACATAAGCTTCAAGTTTGATGCCATAGGTGCGGTTATCGCCTTGCAATCTAGCATTCTGAATCTCTTCATAATCTCCACTATATACTTTCCTTGACTAAGAAACATCCCATCTACTCTTTGCCACACCTCCATGCCTAAGAAGTAGTGCATCATCCCTAGCTCTTTCAGCTCAAACTCTGTAGCAAGTCTCCTCCTTGCATCTTTAATGCGTTCATCGTCTCTTGTCAAAAACAAGTCATCAACATATAGCTAGAGCATCACTAGTCTATCGCCTTCAACCTTGAAGTAAAGGTTGGAATCTGCTTTACTCTAGTAAATCCTTGGCTCATCAAGAAATTATCCATCTTGTCATACCATGTCCTCAATGCCTGTTTCAATCCATTCAAGGCCTTGTTCAATTTGCACACATGAGCCTGTCTATCATGTGTCTCCAATCCCAATGGTCATTCCACGTACACTTCCTCCTCGACTACACCATTCAAGAATGTTATCTTGACATCCATCTAGTGAATCTTCCATTTCATAACTACAGATAACATAAGTATGGCCTTAACGGAAGTGTAACTTGCCACAAGTGCAAATGTCTTTTCTTGATATATGCCTTCTTTTGTGAGAAGCCTCGTGCTACGAATCTTGCCTTGTATTTCTTGATGTTGCCATCTATAGTATGCTTGATCTTATAGATCCACTTCAAAGTCACAACAAACTTCTTTTTCGACCTCAAAACTATCTCCCAAACATCATTCTTTGTCATCAGTTGATACTCCTCAATCATGGCATCCTTCCATTCTTTCTTTTCAGTTGCCTCTTCATAGGTGGATGGTTCCTTGCCAATGATGCCACACAACAAGGCCACATAGTTGTCGTAAGGTTTTGGTATCTTCCTTTCGCTATGCATTCTTTCTGGAGCGCCATACCTTTCTGCTTCTTGTATGAGCTCTTGTGCCCATGTTGGTTTCCTCTTGTGGGAGTCCTTCTCAAGAAGTGTCTCTATCAGCTCTTACGGCTATGCCATGTCATGATCTTCATGGTCCTCTAGAATTGCTTCTCCAATTTCCATATCTTAGACTCTCATTTCTTTAGGTTCCTCAACATCTTGAATAGGTAGCCTCTTGGATCTTAAGTATGTCAAGTCTTCATCAAAGGTTACATCTCTATTGATGTCAATCTTCTTGAATCCTAGGAAGTATATTCAGTAGGCCTTTGATGTATCACTATATTCTACAAATATACCCTTCCTCCCTAAAGGATCAAGCTTAGTCCTCTTCTCCTTTCAAATATGTATGTACATCGAACAACCAAATATTCTAAGATGGTTGACTTCTAGTTTCTATCCTAAGAAAGCATCCTCTAAAGTTTTGTTGTCAAGTACTTGATGAGGAGTATGTTTATGTGCATACACAATTGTCCTTGTTGCTTCCACCCAAAGGTGCATAGGAAGATCCTAGTCATGTAGCATTGCTTTTGTTGCTTCCATTACGATTCAATTCTTTCAATCTACAACCCCATTATATTAAGGATTATATGGAGTGCTCAACTCCCTCTTAATCCTAGACTCTTGTAGAGTTCCTTGAATTCTTCCAAGGTGAATTCTCTGCCATTATCTGACCACATAGTCTTGATCTTCCTTTCAGTTTGGTTCTCGACCAAGACTTTATATCCCTTAAACTTATTAAATACTTCATTTTTCTCTTTCAATAAATATATCCAAGTCTTACATGAGAAATCATCTATAAAGAAAACATAGTACACATACCCACTTAATGAGCTAAAAGACAAGGGTCTGCATACATCTGAGTGTACTACCTCCAATATTCCTTTAGCCTTGCTTTCATTGATGGGAAATGTCATCTTTGCATTCTTTCTTTGTGCACATCCTTTGCAAATGCCTTCATGCTTTGCCTAGATCTCTCGAAGTCCAAAGATTGCTTTGATTGCCATCAATAGTGCTCTATAGTGCACATGTGCAAGCCTTCAATGCCATAGTTCACTTGGTTCTATTGACTCATGAACCAATGCTCATTCACGTTGTCCCTTTAGTTTGTACAAGCCACCATCTTCTTCTCCAATCACTGTTACATCATCTATTGTCTTTCCTTTAGGCCACATTAGCACTTGGCCATCAACAAATGCAACTCTCATTCCCTTTGCATCTAGTGCAAAGATAGAGAGAAGATTCTTGTTCAATCTTGAAACATACATCACATCCTTCATCTTTAAGGATTTCCCAAAGTCAAGCTTGTATGAAGCTACTCCGCTCCCTTTTATGGGGTATTAATAATCATCCCCAAAGTATTGGTGAAGAGGGTGCTCACCATGGCAACACATCTAGTGACAAAACCCAAACAAATCATCTTTGAGATAAAGGACCAATCAACTTTATTATGTCTTTTCAAATCAATTTTTAGGATAGGGGGCACTTTTCTCTTCAACCCACTCTATAGCCTCCTAGGTAAAAACTACAATGCCAAGAATAGACCTCCCTTAAAGAATGTCTACTCATGACTAGTGTTATCAAAACCAAACTGGTTTTGCTAACATCAAACTAGTTAGCACATCAAATAAGAAATGGCCAATTTTGTATGGAACTAGACTTACCTAAACCAACTTTGCATGGGTTCATACAAGATGTGTGGGAACATGATTTTGCTAATGAAACTTAAATAAAATCCTAAAATGAACCCTAAATCCATAGCATTACTTTTGGAACAAAAAAGATTGGATGATATGGCCTTTGTTTAGTAAAACCTTCAATTGAGGTGCAACCAATGAACAAGACCGTAGATTCAAGCAATTGGGGTGGCACATGTACTCAAGCAATGGCCCTTGGTTTTATAAGAAAAGGTGGCCACTTTTTGAAGCCATTGAAGGCCATGCTTTAATCCACATATTGACTCTAAACCTCTATTATCCCTCTTGAATGGACACTATAAAACTGAAGGCCATGGGCAACACTTCAAGTAAATACCTATAAAAGATAACATCTTATAGCACATGCATCTATTACTATGATCAAGAACCTTCATAAATAAAATCAACTTGTCTTGAAAAAGGCTACTAGGCATGGGAAACCCCTATAGTTGAGAGATTATATGCCCTAAACATCAATGGATGGCACTTAAAAGTTCAAGAGCAGCCCTTCTCATATGCCTATATTATAATGCTATAGAGCATGAGGATGCCAATGACCCAAATATGTCAAGGAGGCAGCTTCACTAAAACCACCAATCTCTTCTAGTGGCCCTACAAAGAAAAAAGATGGACAATGCAGATTACAAAAACGACCAATCCTTCTCAATCAAACCTAATGATAATCACATAATGTCAATAAAGATTCCCGGTAATAATAGCTGCATCTTTTGCATCTTTTTGGCAATTTTATTTTTGTCAAATAACCAATCATAGTGATAATGTTTTCAGAACATTAAAGTCATGAAAAATGGGTCAAATTTATTTTTAAATTAAAAAGAAAAATTCTGGTGACAAACTAGCTATCCAAGTTTACCCACAGCCAGCATATACTTTTTCATTTTCATGAAAATGGAATGGGATAATTTAAGCATATACTTTTTCATTTTCATGAAAATAGAATGGGATAATTTAAACTGAAATTGGATATTGGTTTAATACCAATGAATTTTAAACGTTACTAAATATGCTTGGTTCTTTTTATGAAAATTTGGAGCAAATTATATCTTATTCTTCAATGCCAAATCTTTTCCAAACCTCATTGTCACCAAAACTATTTATAAACATGAATTAAGAGACTTCAACAACCACTGCAAAAATGGGTCAAAATAATAATCTTGAAATCATTTTATAAAATCCATTAAACGGTACCATATCTATGTCTAGAGAAAACCTTACAAGAGAGGCAAATCTTATTGGTTATTTTACTTCAAGAAGTTTAGCATAATATCAATGAATTCAATATCATTTTACTTTTATAAATTTAGCATAATCATCAATGAATTCAACATCATTTTACTATTAGAAATTTAGCACAGTTATCAATAAGCTTAACAATGCTTGTTTTAAATTGTCCAACCACACATAAAGACCACCTTAGCTCTTTAATCACTTTCTTAATCATTAATGCAAATAGGAAAAATAATTAGTTACTGTTCCAATTGGCATGTATAAAATGTAGTTTTAAAATATATATGTACCAACCAAAAATAACAAATTATTAAAACTTCCATGTGAATCATGTAATACATAAAATTAAACAAAAATGATAACACATCGAACCAGCATCTTTCATGCAGTTAAATCATAAATAAAATACCAGAGGGCATACCTCAAATCATTTCCATTTATGTGCATGATCAACCCATGGCCCACATGGCAAGTGGGACATAACAGACCCCAAGCCCCATGCCACATCAATATACATTAGCCTCATGCCACCACTTCCACAACTCAGCATGCTTCAAGAGGTTGGAAGCCTTGTAACATTTGACCCAATCCCCACATTTGCACAGAGGCTTCCATAACAATATTAAGCTCATGAAACCCCACAAAATTGTTCCCTTGAAAAAAAACATATCCATCAACATATGAACACACTTACTCCTCGTCATCCTCACCATCGCCATTAGAATTACCCTCGCCATCATCATCGCCATCAGCATCAGATTTAGCTGCTTCATCCTCACAATCACCGCTAGCTTTAGCAGCATTATCATCCTACAGTTTACAACATTTGTCATTTCAATTATCAATATTAACATAATAGCAAACAGAGAGAATAAAGAAGTGATAACCATTACATGAACGAAATGCCCCCAAAAGATAACTGAATACAATATACACAAATAAACAGACTAACCTTCAGATCTTGTTGGTATTTAGACATTGCCTTCTCGTACGCTGCCTTTAGTTCAGCAGCCTTTTCCAGGTATGGCTTTTTGTCCTGCAACAGGATAGCATATAACATCCGCTTACAAAAATTGAGTTAAAAAAACACATGACAATAATAAAGGCAAACAGCACAAATAGACAGGTGAAGATTGTAACCTCATCTGACATAGCTTTCCATTTCAAGCCCCCATCCTTGCCAACCTGATTTTAAAAATGTAATTAAATAAATAAACGCAACATATGCAAACAAACGCTCTGGGTAACCATTATAATTATTAACAATAGCCCAAATGAATGATGAGAAATTTACTTATAAATTTTATATAAAAAAAACGAAAATAAACAGTAAAGTAATTAATACAGACGCAATACCTGAGCAGCGCCCTTGACATCAGGATTAGTCTCCTTATAGGTCTTCCTAAAATCATCCCTGCCATCAAAAACCACGCCATCAGACACTATAAAACCAAAACCGCATACAAAAGCCCAAAACCATCATACAGCATTTGCTAGATTCACAGCAATTACATGAACACAAAAAATGCCGTAGCCGGTTTCTTCGGTTGATTAGGATCCTTGGCCTTCTTCTCCTTCTTGCGTCTTTTTGGTTTCTCATCTGAAGACTTTTTCTTTGCTTTTTTCCTGATCACAAACCCATATAGCAGGTCAGAACAGTGCCATGCCTAACAATAAATCCAATTGGAAAAACAGGTCAAAAGGCAGGGCTCAAGAAAGTACGCTTCGGGTGCTTTCTGGGCAACGACATTTTTAGCTTCCTTGGAGGCAACTACATTTTTAGCTTCCTTGGAGGCATCTGCTACAAACAGAAGCAAAATCAAGATCTAATCAAGGCACAACCACAAATCTAGCACAAATAAAGGAAAACCCCTTAAAGAAATAAAGTGGAAAATCAAGAACATCGATAAACGCTCGACAAAATAAGGGGCAAAAGCAGAATCAACACAAACCCTAGACAAAATAAGCTGCGGACCCAACACCCTAGACAAAATAAGCTGCAGACCCAAAACCTTAGACAAAATAAGCTGCAGACCCAAAACCCTAACCAAAGAATCTCACAAAACCAATATTAACAAAGCCCTGGGCAAAGCAGGGTTCAGCGATAAAATCCTACTGAAAGAAACGGAAATTCTTCTCACCGAAGGTAGACCAGATCTTATCTTCAAGCTTGCAATCGTGCATGTCTGAAAGTGCCACGGGAACATCCTTGTGGCAGACATCGCTGCATTAGAAATCCATCATTGAAACCGTCAAATCAATCAATGAAGCCATGGAAAATACATAGAAAACCAACAACAAACTTTCAAAAAATACCAATAGAAAATGGAGAACCCACCATTTCATGAAGCCACTGCCGTCACTGGCTCGCTTCAAACCAGACAGATCTACATCTACTCTTTTTCTCTGCCTTGGAGGATTAGTTTTTGAAGTTGAATTGGTGGCCATTCTTGTAAATTCTGCGAGTATTATCAAACAATAGAAGAAAACAATGCAGATAAAATGCCTGGGAATGTATAGATAGAGGCAGTAAGTTGTGAGGAAATGGAGAAGATTTATATCCCGCCAAGCGCAATGAGGATTTCAAATTCTTTTTATGTGCCGCGGAAATTTTGTCAAAACCCAAATTCAAATTACCCGGGAGAATGTTGAACTTGTCGATCCGCCAACTCTTAATGCTGCCCGTCGATAAGGTGACTGGAATCGACGGTTTGTATTGCTCGCACCTGTTTATTTGTAGTGCATTCACTTCCACCTAGACAAGGTCATTCCATTTTTTATTGTTGTTTTTCATAGCATTTAATATAATGTTAAAAATTCGCAAGATTCCATGGAAGCATTGGTTAATTGGTGAGGTTCATGTTGAGTTGTTCATTAAGGTTTAAATTTTCCAATGTTTTGTTTAAACAATGCCTACTATCTTGGTAGCGTAAGAAAGAAAGTAAAAATGAAAAAGGTAAGAATGTGAATTTTCCAAAAATTTATTTGTATATTAAGAAGTTATTTATGATTTATGATTGCATAGAGCGTAGTAAGAGGTTCTCTACAATGTAATATGTGAGATATTGTAAAATAACATTAAAGAGTAGTTAAAAAATAAATTATAAAATTAAAAATTAAAACTATATGAAAAGTAATTAAAAAATCTATGTTTACTTATAAAATAAAACCAACATAAATCTAAGCAAACTTATTTATACATTTTTCTAAAATGTAATCTACGCTGATATATAATTATACTATTTCAGTGAGTTAATGTCACACTCAAAATGAGTTATATATGACTTATGAAATGTACATACACTTTGAAAATCAAATTTTACTTCAATTATAGTAAATCATCAAATTCACAATACAAAAACATTTTTAAATGAGGAGAGTCATGAAGATAAACATTAACACCACATCTTGAATAAATTAACCTTCCATAAATTTTGGTTATAAGCAAGCAAACTTGGGATGATAACTTTTTCAAATATATAAAAATTTGGACAAACTAATGTGTTAATCTATCCCTTCAGATCTCCCATTGTTATCTTTATCTATATGCATTTCCCCATCAATGGGGGATTCTTGTGAATACGATGCCTTAATTTATGTAAGAAATGGGCTAGGTTCAATTATTGTTTAATTTATATAAGAAATGGGTTAGGCTCAATTATTGTTTGAGAAGGCATTTTTTTCATTCACACCAAATACTCTTTTTTTTCCATAAGATGCCTCAATTTATATAAGAAATAAGTTTGCCTCAATTATTGTTTGAGGATAATTTTTTCTCATTCACACCAAATATTTTAGAATGTATAGTTAGCGTCCATGTTTTTACCTCAATTATGTAGCCTCATTGGGATGCATACACTGGTACCCTATCGATGCATGTTTCTTGTGCATAAGATGACTCAATTTATATAAGAATTTGACTCGTCTCAATTATTGTTCCAATAGACAGTTTTCCCATTCACAGCAAACACTATAGAATGTATAGTTAGCATTCGTGTTTTCCCCTCAGTTACGTAGCCTCGTTATGATGTATACGATGATAGAGCTTCCATGTTGAAATCACTCGTCTCCTAAAAAAATGTGTACTTCACTTTTATAAATGGAAGAAAAGAGTATTTTAATTATTACTACAAATATCTCTCTCAAGATTGTGTATTAAAAAAGAACAAAAATCAAGACATGAAGCTCTGCCATAACAAATCAGAAGGATTGTGGAACAACCTACAACCTAGATTACTTTTAAATATATTTGAGATAAAGTGAAAGGATAAATGTAGCTTAAATGTTGACGAAAATTCTCTAGGCATAAATACTTGCATCTTGGTCAGAGCAAGGGACTTAGTTGAGTTCATTATTTGCTCACACACAAGTTGCATCATGCTCATGACAAGGGACTTAGTTGAGCTCACATACGTCATATCATACTACTACATTGAAATTGCTCATCATAGAATCCCCACAGATTAAAAATCTACATATAAATACCTAAGCAAAGTATAATAAACAAATCATAATCTTTCATTTAGATCGTTCATGTTACAATGATAATGTACAATACTACTAGACCAATGCATCATTTGCATTGCATAATACTCAACTCAAGGAAAGACAATTTCATTATCACTCAATTCCAATTAAATACAACTGAAAATCCCCAACAAACGAGCATCATTTGTCACTAGATTCATCTAATTCCAAATTCTCACATAGTTACTTTGCACCATTTTGCCACCATTTGCATTATAAACAAAAAAAACAAAAAACAATTATCACTCGATTGAAATCAATCTCATAAATCTAGCATATTCCTTTTGCACCATTTCGCCACCCTTTACAAGATTAAATCACATCTATAAAAGTTGCACATACTAAAATTCAATGCTAGTTAGGGACTTTTATCTTTTCCTTGTAAGAGTGTTTTTATGTGTTGCCTTTATCGTGTCAAATCTTAATTTTGTTATATAACAATGGTCTAACAAATCCATTTAGGCAATAACATTCAACAACCACTATAGATTTTCCAAGATACCTTCCATCCAAGCCAACAATGACACTGGTGTTTGTTTATGGCCAAAATCTATAAGAAATTGTAATCCCTTGAGCAAATGAAATTGAGTAGTGCTTAACATTACCTTTGTCAAACAACACAATTATATAGATATTATACATATCAGAATTCAAACTTGGAATCTTACCTTTCATAAAAGAAAGTGAAGATATATGGTTAGCTCTCAACGAGGGAATGACTACATTATGACAATAATCATTTGTTGTTGAGAGACCTTTCATAGCATCAACACTCCTTGGATATTCTTATGTCTTTAATGCATTGAGGCAAAAAATGTAAATCATTTCCTTGTCACTTGAAATCGCCAATTGTTGTTGAGAGACCTTATATAAAAGCAACACAACCTTGTATAGCATCAACAATCCTTGGATCTTCTCGTGTCCTTGGTGTAATGAGGCAAAAAATGTGATTTGGTTTCCTATCCCATGAAATCACCAACAACCAATGATTGGAATAGAAGACCAAATTATATATTTTTGCTCTATCAACATGATGTAGAAGAAATTTGCACAACAAAACTACCCACACACGCAGGAGTAAATTAAAACAAGATGCAAATATACATCAAATTCAAATTCACAATCCACACATCATACATAGGAACAACAATAATTATAAAATATGTATTTTATTTAAGATGTATTGCTCTTGGATTACATTCAACAGAGCCACTCTCTGGAACTCCAATCTTCACTCCACCTCTACAACTTCAACATTAGAACTCACATCCTCCTCTCCTATGGGTTGTGTCTTTCATTGGGGAAAGGAATCTACATATATATAACTGTTGGGGAATACCAAATAGTTCAACTACCAACCATTCATTTTATATTTGGGCCAACTAATCATTTCACATTCCTGGATTTATTATTTTAGGGTTTTAAAGGTAATTAAGATATCACCTCTTGTAATTTTTTTATTTACATCAATAACATTAATTAAAATGTATCCTCATCAACTTTGATTATATGCAACTTTCTCCCTTTCATGTAGTTGTTGGACAAAGAAATGTAATGTAGAAGCCCTGTGGATCTGTAGCAATATGGATGTAGCAACTTTTGTAGAACTGTAGCATCATGCATTCCATAACAACAATTTGTAATAAATACATTATGGAACATATCTAAACTATTGAAGAAATTTAAATACAAAGTAGCCTTCATCACCAAGGATGCCCTTGCATCAAACTTCCCTGGTTGAAAATCTGAGCATGTTGCTCAAAATGTAGGTTAAAAACATGTATAGATGGGACATCCTCCTCTACGCAACTTTGTTGTTAATATCCACAACATCTCCCTCAATCTTCTAACCCACCTTTGTACTTCATCTTCCCCATTCTTTGATGTTCCTTCCTTTTCTTGTGAATCCATTCCCCATGTTTGTGCTATCTCAATTTCCTTTACCCCAATAGTTCTTATCGCTTGAAAGTATTCCCTCTTAGGCACCATTTTCATTGTCCATTGTACTAACTGCACAAATAAATCATTATCTTCTCTGTCAACTTTACCTTGGATTGTCCTCTTTGTGGCCACAATGCTCCCCTTCTCTACTCCATTTTCTACAAACATGCATCCACTCAAAATATTATGAGAATGACAATTTCCCATCTGCTCCTCCTCTAGAAGTGTTATTGTCGTAGTAGTTAGGATTTGATCTTTATTCACTTCATCCCATTGTTGCACAAGCTCTTGATGCACGATCCCTTTCACATATTCCAATATTGTACCCTTTATAGCCTTATCCACTTCATCATTAAGAGGATGCAATTTGAATTTCTTCCCCTTTCTCAAATTGATAGGCGATCGTCCTCCCATCATGCATCACACTCATGTCAAATTCCATGGCCTACCCAAAAAAATGTGGAATGCATCCACGGGAAAACATCAAATAGGATGCTATAATTATAATCCTCAATATTAAAACTAACCAAGCATTGCATGTCTATAGTGTCCCTATGCTCATTTTGTAGCCATGATACCCTATGTGCTTATATGTGAGGTGTACACTTCAATTTTAGTTTTTGCACAATTTCAATAGATACCAAATTCTCGCAACTACCACCATCAATAACCAATCACAACACTCACCTTCTATTTTTCATTTTGTCCCAAAGAGTGTCTTCCTCTGATATGGTTCTCTCTCAACCTCTTCTCAAACTGCAACAATATCTTCCTCATCATCAAATTCCCCCCCTGCTCTAATCGCAATCCAATCACCTCATGTCACATGCCCCAATTTTATAAAATAATGTTGTCTTATTTTGATATTATTCCAAAACATTATGTTAAATTCAATGCTAAGTGGAAACTGATGACTCAGCAGAGTCAAGGATGTGGAATGTAATTCTGAATATTTAATTTTTAATAAATAAGAGTGGAGACAACAGCCTGGGAGAGCTGTTAAAAAGAGTGTTACTGGTCAAGTGGTGGAAGGAACTAGGTAGAGAGCAAAAAAGACAAGTGGCAGCATCCTCAAACACTTCCTATGTTGCAGGTGGCAACTTCCCTACATTTGGGGTCATGATCCCCTAAGAAAGTGGGATCAGAGCGGGTGGCTCAATTAATGACAACTGACCCAAAAAGACCTAGGCAATCTTATTAAAAGTGCCCAATGTAGAGAGCTGAGGCTGCTCATTCGAGGAGAAGAATCATTCAGGTGAATGCACTTCAAGGAATTTATTGGGAAAGGGAAATTGAAGGAAGGTGTTTGAGGGGTAAACTGCAGGAAGTTGATCTAGTACAGCTTTGTAGCTGAAAGATCTTACTGTAGTATGCAGAGTTGGTATTGAGTCTCGGGACTGGTACTTTGTTGATTGCTCCACCTAGTTCCGGCCAAGCAGACCAGATCAGGCTCGGGGGTCCTGAGAAGTCGTTGTTTGAGCGCTCTCCAGGAGTTGGTAGGGAGGAACGACCTCCCATTGTTGTTGTCATCCAGCTTTAAAGACATGTTTCATTATCTTTAAATTCCTGTGTTATAGTTTATCTCTATGTATGATAAGTAAATGAATGATGGTATGATATGCTGTGTTAAAACCTCTTAGTTATTCTAGATTAAATCCGTACTGTGATGAAAGATAAATCCTACCTGTGTTTTTCCTCATCTGGAGTAATCCAGATCGTACTCTAGCACAGGTAGTTTGTTTAAGTAAATGAAGTATGATAGGATTATAAATGAAATGAATATTTATGTTTTCAGAGTAGTGAAATGTTACTTTTTAATAGATAGATGCTTTCTAGAAAGATTATTAAATTGTTTGCAGACATGTTATCAGAAATAGACTGTGCAAATAGCATGTTAATACATAATATTACTCATAGTACCGATTGACATTAGTAGGTAAATTTTATCAATTATTTTCTACACAGTCTTTATTTACATAAACTGTACTTTTACTTGGAAATAGAAGAGTTAGTCTTATCAATTGGAAGTTAATAGTTTATGATAAGAATAGATAAAAATATATTACTGATAGCTTTTCCCTTTAGTAATAATTAATCTTCTTGTATCTCTTTGAACTATAATTAAATAATATGATAAAGGTTACAGTAGTCCTTATTGAGCTTTAATAGCTAAAGGATAGAAGTAACTTAGGGTTTTAAGTAAATACTGTAAACTATATTATACTTTTGTAGAACTGTGTAAAGATAAAGAATACTGATAAGTATGGAGGTTCTTTAACTTTGTATTCTAAGTAATCCTCAGATACAAATTAAGTTAAACTAACACAATTATTACAGACTGCTTTCAGTCATAACCACTATATAAACAAGATTTAACATAAACTTAAGAATGTATGTTCTACTTAAATAATAGTACTATAAATGTAAATAATATTATTATTATTATTCTTAAACAGAGACAACTATAGGTTAATAATTTATAAATACAAATTAAAGAAAAACTGTATACAATAATAAAAAATTACAAGGTAACAACATAGGAAACATTATCCTATTTAAAATAAAAGGGAGTAAAACCCTAGCTCGTGAATTGAGCATAAATGATAAATATTGAAATATAAATTATAAATAATTCTAAGTACTGTAGTAACCTAGGTCATACTTAGGTTAATATCTTTTCAAATTATTGTATAACAGGTGCAATTGCCTTTATAAAAGAAACAGAGTCTATTAATAACAACATATATCTAATTATTGGGATTCAAACCCTTAAAACTAATACATTACCATTACCGACATAATAATCATTTCTCATGTAAACTGTGTAATCATCTTAGATAATTAAATAATCCATTCTCGGTCCTTTAAGGACAAATAGACTAAAATATAGAAACAACATAATTATTAACTTAAGAGTAAAATAAACCAAACAAGGGTTTTACAGGTTAAACACTAACCTGCGAATTTCATCAAATACTCAAGATTTACATCACGACTGTGAGTACAGCTTTCAAATTTTAACATATAAAAACCTGATAAATACTCAAACAGAGTTTAACTTCATTAATTTTCAAAAAGGGTATAAACCCTAAATTTTACAGAGTACAGCTCAACGGCTAGCAATCAAAAACAAGTTGCAGCGAAGCTATCTTTGTAAGTACACATTCAAAACTGACTGTGAAGCCAAGCTTCAACCAAAAACACTACACTCACAAAGCGCATCCACCCTATCAAGGGTTTGATTTTAAAAATATGCTTATAATAACCTGTAACAGTATAAAAAAACACAATATAACTCGTGGCAAGACAAGAAAGGGTATTCAAACCCTGGGTGAGTCCAACGACCACCCTAACTGCATTTAAGGAGAGAACCCATCCTTCAAACCACGGGGCCTACCCGAAATGGAGCCATGAGCCACAACTGTTGCAAGGGTAGTCTTCTTATCCCTGTACGAGTTGCACTTCAACGAGCACCTGCAGCAAGTGTAAACCCTTGTCAGCAAATCATCTTAGATGTAAAAAGCTTGAAAGTATTTTCTATATCGAAACTTGTTGTGTACAAAAGAAAGGTTGTATAATTTTTACCTGTCATTGGGATTCGGTGAACTGTTTTGCAAACACTGTCACCTACAAGCGGTACAGTGATAAACCTATCAACTCTTAAAAACCTCACATAGTAGCAAGCTACGAAGAGCTGAGAAGGAAACTGAAGATTCACCAAACTACACAGACCTTGGGGAGAAGGTTTCACAGGTAGCGAAATGCAAACAACAAGAAGAACAACTCCACGATTGACAGAGAAAGAACTAGCAATCAAAACCACTCAATGGAGGATGGAGGCAGCACAAAGTCAAGGTATAATGCGATGGTAACCAGGAGAACGACGACGGCCATGGAAGACGAGCCTAAGCAACCCAGGAGCAGCGTAAACTGCGGGACAACAATGCTTTAGGTTAGGTTTCCAGAGTGTTTTATATTCTCCACACATGGACAGGATTCCTCCACGTAGCCTTAAATTTATTCAACAACGAGGGTCGTGATCCATAGTTCCTGCATGGAGAAATATATTATTTGTTTGATTTTGCAGCGCAGGGTAAAACTATAACGACAACCTAATAATTTGGAGCCAAACCTCTAATCATTTACATTACGTACTATATGCACCTAATCACCAAATTATTATCGTGGAATAGTTTACGTTGACCAAGCATGGTGTCATGTATAACCATAAACATAAACCCGACGTGGAATAAGCCAAAACCCTTGCTACAACAACATATATTGTTCTATAATAAACATTATCATAATGAGTTAAGCGATGGCATAACCATTTTCTAACTTTGTTTTAATAGATAGAAAGCATATGATATATGTTATGTTTTTAAATTAGGACATAGTTAAGTCTTTAGTATAGTTTTACTAGAGTGCATGATAAATATTACAAGACAGTGGCGACTCTAATAGCAAAGCATTAAGACCCTTGAGTTGTTCCTTGCAAACTTGAACACGATGAAGGTTGGGATTTGAGTGCTTGGTAAGTTAACCTTTGATATACCACTCATTTTATAGCTTGGGCATAGTAAACCCTTTTTACTTAGGAAATTTCTAAGTCTAACATCTATAGTTAGTATCTTATAATAATGCCAAGATGTTAAGGCTAAAATTGAATACGTGACAATAACAAAATTTTGTAGATTGATGGCTCATCAAACAAGTCATTTATGCATAACTAAGAATTATAAATGAACTGATAACTCTCATAGCATCGAAACTATGAAGTAGTACAAATTTGAAGATAAAAGTATTATCACAAAATTATGTCGTATAGTTTTATGCGACATTCCTTGTTAATACTTGGGAGTATTTCCAACTTGGCTTTATGTTCATACAAAGTGTCTAGTGGACAGTAAGATAATTACAGAAACAAAACTGACGATAGAAATAAGGACGATCCTATTACATTTTCAAAAGTAAATAGAACTTAGAGTTATACTTGGGAACAAAGTATGGGTAGCCTTAAGCTCTTGTAGAAGAGTATAATGGTCATATACTTTCAAAAGTTCTTACTGTTTATAAGATAATAGGTTGTGAGTACCCTATAGAAACAAGTTAAGGGCCAATGATTATACAAGCAAGACAAAATAATATTGCAAAATATTGTCAAGTAAAACAATGTTTATGAGTATTACTAACCACTTAGACTAAAGAAGAAATACACATATCTGAGAGTCTAGTGATAAAGTCACAATTATGCTGTACTGTCATTACACTTTTTCCAAGCTTGTTTATTTGAACAATTGATAAAAATCAAATGATTTTACCTTACAGGAGTTGTCTAGTGTTTAGCAGCTTATTGTACTAAGCTTTTTAATTTGCAAAGAAAATACTGCTGACACTAATAAATCTTTTAAAAATATATACTCGATCAATCATACCTGTAAAAACCTGTAAGAAACAGTATTCATCTGCGTTAGCACGAATGCTAAGTAAGCCCTGGATCTAAAAGTAGATTCCACCTACTGACATAAAAGAGCTAATCAGTAAACTGAAGCAAATAACACACAAAAAGATTTTTATCCTGCTACGAAAAATAAACTGTTAAGAAACCACTTACTTAACTGATCTTTAGGCTAACTGTTAGCTGTTAGTAGAACCGCGGGTTATAACATTTATTATTAACTCGAAAATTTTAAATTTTTGTGAAAAAATGGGGTTGTGACACCTCACTTGTTGCTATTGTTGGTCCAGTGTCAGTAAGATGTGTTCTTCCTTATTTCCTACTTCCATCATTCACAAGTTATGGACATTCAAATGCCATATGGCCTTGCACCCAAAATTTGAAGCAAATGCCTTTAAATTTGCCTCCTCTATCTCTTCCTCTTACTGATCGACATCATCCTCCATCAACATCAAATCCCCTTCCAACAGGTTGTTCCATAGCACTGGAACTGCCTTCACCTTTTTCAACTTGCTCTTCTGTCTATTGCCCTCTTCCATATCTCAAAGATTTCTTCACAGTCTATTGTTTCCTCAACAATTTATCCTCAATCCTCGAGGTTATTGATAAGCCTCTACCAATGAATGAAAATTCAAAATAGTAAAATCATCTTGAATGGCATAAATTAAACCATTCACATACCTGGAAATTGATTTTGGGCTCTCTTCATTATATCTAGACTTTATAGGAATCGTGTAAAATTCCTCTATGTACTTCTTGTTATCATGTAAAATGGCACTTCTCCATCCGAGTACTGACACCCAATGTGTCGGCACACAAAAGGAAAAATTAGATTGAAGTAGCCAAAACACTATAGATGGGTATGACCTTTGATACATCAACACCTTACCAGCTGGATATATTTTTGTTTGGACATTAGGGTTGAAAACGCGACTATTTACATAGCAACCCGCGTATCATACATGAGTATGTGCATTGCAACTCGTGTATATATCATTAGGGCTTGTACCTGCGGGTTTCCTTAAAGCAAGTCGCATATCATACGCAACTTGCCAGTATACATAGTCGTGTATGCCTTAATTCAGAGTTCAAATATATAAACTCGATTAGCAGATGACAGTTGGGCCCTTAATCATAACTATCCCAATGTCCTCGACCATCTCAACCTTCGTAACCTCTCTCTTTCCTCGTGTGTAAATAGAGGGTAGGGGTTGTGGCTAATCAATCATACTCAGTAGAGTAAAGTTATGTTGGTGGTTTTCCTTCAGATATCTTGGAGCAGTAGAACTCAGTGTCCTTGGTTTGTAGAGGAGCACTTGTCTCAGATGTTGGGTTGTAATCTCACCACACTTGTTTATCAACAAATAAAATTCTTCTTCCAATAATGTGCCTTTGCACTCTTGTGTATTGTGATTCCTAAATTATCTTATTGTATCATTATGAATATGTTATTTCATTAACCATTGATATAATATATAAGATATTGTAGGAAGGTCTTGTTCTTTGCAGGTGATTGGAGATACCCTGGAAGCTGTGGAAGCAACTTGAAGAGAAGAAGAAAAGCTAGAATCTATCATCGTAAAAAAGGTATGCCCAGTTTTCGTCCTATTTCTATTTCAAATTCTGATATAGCTGATTGTCTGCAAGTTAGTTTAGTAAGTTAGTAACCCCAGAGGCCCTAGGTTATAAGGGTGTGTTTTCCTTAACAACAAAACTGGCGAATCGGTTGGGGAGTCCAACCTATTTTGGGTCCTCTCTTTAGGCTTCTTGACCAGGTTTTGCTCTGTTTGATTATGTTAGTGACTTTTTTTTATTTTATCTTTAATTTACAGTATTGCATGTTTAGGGCATGTCTGTTACTTGCTTTTCTTTTTTGAAACTTTTGACAGCATACGTGGGTTGCTTCGGTGACAGTCGCGTATTCCGCTTTGTATACACAAGTTTCCTTCTGGACAGTCATGTATCATAGGCGGGTTTCCTTTATAATAGTTGCGTATTCCAGTAGGTGTCTGTAAGTCTATAGGGTTCTTGCTTGTCCCTATTTTTATGATCTTCCATATGCTTATGAAGGTTCTGTTTTGACATGATACTGTGGTCTTAGGTCTATGCATTTCACAATTTACTTGATTAGTCAAGTCCTTGAGTGTTTTTGTGTTTGACTTTCTTCATTGGTGAATGTGTTAGGTCCTCCTACTTGGCTTGTTGGGTTTGAGTGCTTGTGTTTTAGGTCATTAATCAGTCCTTTGAAACATTGTATATTTTGTACTGTTGTTAGTGGTATGAGTTAGTCATTCTTGTCATTTTGGATCTATTAGTCTTTGATTTGATAGTTCTGCCAAGTCTAGGTTTTGTGCCATCTCTTCATGTGTTGGGTGAAGTGTGTTACTATAGGTATGTTTGCATCATTTACTGTTATATGCTTAGATTGTTCAAACTCACTCAGTTTGCATTTACTTGCATTATAATTTTATTTTATTTTTAAAGAAAAGACAAAAAAAAAATTCACTTTTTGCACTAGATTGCATTTAGTTGTTCTTTTCGCAAATTTTTAAGAAAAAAAATTAAAAATTTTAAGTCTTGTAGTTTTTCATGCTTTGTTTAAAAGTTCATTAGCTTTCATTTTACAAGAAAAAGAAAAAAAATTGGCATAGTAGTTGCAATTTGCTTTGAATTTTTTTTTACATCGTTTTTGCTTTCTTTCTGCTGAGTCCATAACATCATATAGTCTCATCCCGCTACCTTTGACTAAATACAGCCCATACAAAAGAACGATTAATTAAAATTTTACTAGTAAGTTTCTTTTTTCTAGTCTCATACACCAACTAGTTCAGGCTAGGCTTATGGATTAGGGAGTTTTAACTGTCCATAAGCATTTGATTTCAAACGTAGTATGCCTTTCACTATCTAAATCCTCCTCTACATGAGACCATCTGGAAATCTTCTCTCACACAAGAGTTAAGCACGAGGCCGCATAAGGACCTGGTTGAGGAGATAACCCTGTGATTCCTTATTCGAGCGTATATCAGGATTTTTATGCATTTGGGGATCTTGTCAATACCACCTCTTGGGCCCTGTGTGGTTTCGGTGTTGACAGAGTTTCGGGCTTTGCTACCCTTCCCATGCATAAGTGTTACGGAGAGAAATTCCTATGGCTTGGGGTACCACAACAGACAGCTTGACTCCAGAAATCAATCTTTCCCAATATGCAATAGAAATAAAATGTCTAACACTAAAGGATCAGACCTCATACCTTATTCCGGACGGTTGAAGTAGATCCCCGTTGAGCTTTCCAATCTTCGGCTTGAATTGATATAATACTTCCTCAACAACAAGTAAAGAATACAAGCATACTATATATCATGGTGTTAGATCTATTCTAGCATATATAATCAATAATGTAAAAGCATTTGACATATTCCAATGGATACAATATTTAATCAAATACACATCATTGGACAGGAAAAGATAGTTCTTATTAATATAAATCAGAGATTACAAGATAGATACAACCTCTGACGGCACGTCTGCGAACCGAAGAAACTGAATCCCCCACTTGGGCCTCCACCACCTCAATCCTCCATCTCACGATAGCAAGCTCACTAGAAAAAGGCAAGCTTGGGAAGAACACAAAAGTGCTCCAAGGGACAAAGGGATGCAGACTCAAGTACAAATTCTGGCAACAATGGACTGTAGTTTCGTTGCTCTCAATCTCTCTATATGCCTTCAATGTACCAAGGGGTTCCTTATATAGCTTCACAAGGGATAATGAAGGGTCGAATCCGAGCGATCTCAAGGCATATGGAAGGCCAGGAGTCAAATGAGTCGGATCCATGTCAAGGAAAACTCCAAAAGGATTTGGATTATGCACACATTCCGATGTACGCGGTTATAGGGGTCAAACCCGCGTATGTACGCGGTTATCGGGTAAAAAGCCACGTATATCATTTTTCATATAGTTTTAGGGATGATCAAGGAAACATCAAAGGATAAAAAGATAGTCCATGGGGTCTAAAGAGTCTGTAGCGGGACAGGGGAAGGCCATACAAAGTGTGATTCACCTAGAGTGGTGAAATCCGCTATAACAGATGCCCCCTAATGTGTGAGGTCAGAGGGGTCATACGATGGCCGAAATACATTATAAGTCCATCCCAGAAGTGGAGTTATGAAGGATCCCAAATGGAAGACCAACCACCCAATCAGTACAATAATACAACTCTGCATATAACTGCAAGTACATATAGCAGTCCCGGATACATAAGAGTACAATGGCCATGAATAGGCATGATACATGATATCACGTATGTGGTCATCGCCGTGTACAATATACATAGATCAGAATCTCCATGATGAAGATATACAAAGGACCATGATCTCCAAAATGACTGAAGATATATAATAGATCAAGATCTCCATAGTGGCTGGAAATGTCTGACATACATTGGAATGAAGTCACGAGAGCTGAAATCTCATGAACACTGGCACGATCAAGGAGGTAGCATATAAGAGATGCCACCAGTCTGGAAAGTCTTCTACACAAATTGCTATGAGTACATGTCCTACTATGCGAATAGAGGTGTCAAGGTCGAACATAGTAGTCCATCGTCTGATTACCGGTCATTGATGTATACCGTTAACAGATGTGAGATTACCCACCGATAATGAAAATGGGAATCAAGGTACTAAAGTGCAAACTAACAAGTGTGAATGGATGTGTTGAGGTTGAACACTTGAGAGAATCCATCGATCAGGGGACATTGATGTATTCCCAAGAAACTGTCGATGGCGAGAGAACCTGCCACTGATGACTGCAAGTCTCAAGGCACTCAAAAGGACTCTAGATTCCAATCCTAGAATAAATGATCTGAAGTCGATGGGATGAAATCCGCTGGAAGGGGGGCATTAAGGCATCCCCCATCATCCAACACGAGGTACTCAACAAAGCTGTATAATGTGGAAGGACTCGATCATAGGGTGCACGAACCAGTAACTGTACCAGGAATGGCTGACATGCAAAGGCAAGATAACTAAGGAATGGCCGACACAAGTTTCAACTTCCTTCGAACAAGAGCATAACGACGTATGGTGACTGAATGAAGGCAGCATAGACTTGATATACAAACTGGGACATCTCTGTGACACAGGAGGCATCAACAGAGGCTCCATAGGGACTAGAAGCTTAACCAGTCGGTGGAGATAAACTCAGATAAACGAGTACAGCTCCTAAAGTCAAACTATAACCCAACCAATGGATGTGATATACAGTGCTTTGTTCGAAGGCGACACGACTCGACAGCTGCCAAAGATAACATCTTTCCTTGTCCGGCTTTTTGGTTTTTTAATTTTTTGGGGACTTTTTTCAGTTATTTTGAAAAGCTTGAAAAAATAATAAACTAGCTTTATAGTTACATACTAGGAGGAGACGAGTGTCATAAGGGAAAACAAACTAGTTCCAAGCAGTGGAACATACCTATGCTCAATGCAAGGATACATGTGTAGGATATCGACACTCGGGGGAAAATCCCCTCCCGGTAAAAAGGGAAATCAAGCTGCGAAGGATATATAAAATGGCTCTGCATGGCTAGACATGAGAGAAGCTCGGGCTATATGGCTAAAACGCAATGTCAGGGGAGCCGACATAAAGCTCAATAAGGCAGGAAAAGCTCATGATAATGCATTCACAACTTGACAGAGGGGGAGTCCCAAGGAAAAAGGGCAGCATAAAGTTCAAGAGGAGTATGAATCTCTTGCTCAAGGACATGGTGAGACTAAAAGGGACTCCCAGACCTAAGAGAGGACTTGCAGCATGGGTACCAAATGCAAAATGGAGCTAACTAGGGCACCCGTGTATAGGAAAGCTCTACCATTCACATAGTACCACTTCTAACAACAACATGAAGGTTCCGTGATACCATGGAATGGGTTCGTACCTAAGGTTAAGATGGAACGGTCATAAGGAAATGCATAAGTGCAAGCGGATGTGATATCCTAACCTATATGCCAGTTCAGACATAATACCTGTGATAGGAACGAACGGGTCGAAACCTTGGAGAGAGTGTACAAAAACTGGATCCTACATGACAACCATATTAGTCCAAAACAACCCAAAATAGTCAATAAAGAATCCAAACTATAGGATATTGAGAGGAATGATCATGACAACTACACCCAAAGGAAACAATGCGGTGGACGATGGGACATAAAAAGGAAAGTAAGGTGTAGACCCAACGTTCACGCATCCACTACCACCCCATGAGGGTGACCACCGGTGTAAAGACCGAGCGAAGGGAATAAAAATCCTCCACAAATGGAGTAGAGGATGGAATATGACCATTCCCAAATCTATGAGCACGGTAAGGGGCTGTGATGCCCCCAAGTCTGACACCAGGGTCTGTACTAGGACCAAGATGGGTGATAGGATACCAGGCATGCCGAAAATAAAAGGACCTGAACTCAAGAGAGCATAAATATACTCAAGTAACCACGATTCCAAAGGCCAACTAGCACACAAAGAGCACACTCCTAAGAAAATCTACAACCAAAATACAAGCAAACCAAGGGGAGGATATGTGAGCTCCGGAATGCAGCAGGTATGTCTCTCCTAGGAGAGGTACGAAACTCCCATACACTACAAGCGGAGGTATGTAACCAATTATTGTGGCCCTCAGCTTCAACGCATAAAGCGACTGTGCTGTCCGACCCCAACCTGGTCGGGACACCTACAGAATAACCTCTACAAGTACCCCCTCGATATCCTAGGTAAGGTCACTAAGGTCACCCCAATATCAAAGCTCAGGCGGACAGTCGCAGGCGGGATTGACCGGATGGGCAGGGGAGCAAAGCCCGAAACTCTCGAAAGAGCCCCCAGATACGAATACAATCCTGGAAATATCTTCGGTGCTACTCAGTTATGACTAGGGGTCATCCTGATCGATAACCGCTCACACTGCCTCGTGCTTAACTCCCTTTTGAGAGGAGGATCCTGAGAACGATGGTTATATCAAGGATTTCACACACTCACCTGGACAGACACCTAGATGTTGTTATTTAGTGATCTTGGAGAATTGACTTACAATGAACTATTCCAAGATCCTAAAACCTAAGCTTGTTGGTGCACCCTAGAAAAGAAAAGAGTGTAATTAATTTTAATTAGCGTTGATTTTAGTTGGCTGTAATTACTCAAAGGGAAATGGCCGTGCAACTAGTGATATGAAGACTCAGCAGTGAAATAAAAGTGCACACCATAACAAACAATGCTAAGTGCAATCTTTGTCAAACGAAAAATAGGGTATTCCACTACATGAGATGCATAAATATATATTCCTTTCTGAATGCCAATGCAATCCTTCCTATATGAAAGCCTAAACAAAACTCTCATCCAAGCAATCCAATGCAAGTACCTCCTCAAATCCATATCTAAGATGCAACTAAGAGTGCAACTACTTTGTATTTTTCAATATAAAAGAATGAAAAATGCAATAAAAGTCATCTAAAACTCTCAGTCTTTGTAGCAAGTATAAAAGACAAGCCCAGCAAGACACCAAGACAAAAAGAGTAATGCACTAATGGCAAAACAAAAAGGAAAAATGACTAAAACTACTTTCAAAGAAAAATCAATGAAAAGGCGGTCTTTGGTCACAAAAGAAGCATCCAACAGACAACATCAGACCCAAGGAAGACCCAACCACACTCACAACCCACCCAACAACTTCCCACAACATCAGACTCACCAAAAGGGAGGATGTACGCGACTGTATAAAGAACAGTTGCGTATGTACGTGACTTTTGTCCAAAAATCGGCGTATGTACGCGACTTTTGGCCAAAAAACCGCATATACAGAGAAGGCAGTGGTAAAAAGCAAGCCAAGGGTCAAACCAATAAAGGGGAGTGTCACTGGACAAACATACAATAAAATGCGACACAGAAATAGGGAGAAACCAAGAGCAAGTCAATAATATCAAGCCCATTGTGCCGACAACCCCAAAGAAAAACAAGGAACATCCCCAGCAAAGTCGCCAATTCTGTTACAGAGAGAAATTCCTATGGCTTGGGGTACCACAACAGATAGCTTGACTCCAGAAATCAATCTTTCCCAATATGCAATAGAAATAAAATGTCTAACACTAAAGGATCAGACCTCATACCTTATTCCGGACGGTTGAAGTAGATCCCCGTTGAGCTTTCCAATCTTTAGCTTGAATTGATATAATACTTCCTCAACAATAAGTAAACAATACAAGCATACTATATATCATGGTGTTAGATCTATTCTAGCATATATAATCAATAATGTAAAAGCATTTGACATATTCCAATGGATACAATATTTAATCAAATACACATCATTGGACAGGAAAAGATAGTTCTTATTAATATAAATTAGAGATTACAATATAGATACAACCTCTGACGGCACGTCTGCGAACCGAAGAAACTGAATCCCCCACTTGGGCCTCCACCACCTCAATCCTCCATCTCACGATAGCAAGCTCACTGGCAAAAGGCAATCTTGGGAAGAACACGAAAGTGCTCCAAGGGACAAAGGGATGCAGACTCAAGTACAAATTCCGGCAACAATGGACTATAGTTTCGTTGCTCTCAATCTCTCTATATGCCTTCAATGTACCAAGGGGTTCCTTATATAGCTTCACAAGGGATAATGAAGGGTCGAATCCGAGCGATCTCAAGGCATATGGAAGGCCAGGAGTCGAATGAGTCGGATCCATGTCAAGGAAAACTCCAAAAGGATTTGGATTATGCACACATCCTGATGTACATGGTTATAGGGGTCAAACCCACGTATGTACGCGGTTATCGGGTAAAAAGCCGCGTATATCATTTTTCATATAGTTTTAGGGATGATCAAGGAAACATCAAAGGATAAAAGATAGTCCATGGGGTCTAAAGAGTCTGCAGCAGGAGAGGGGAAGGCCATACAAAGTGTGATTCACCTAGAGTGATGAAATCCGCTATAACAATAAGGATCAGGCTTGCGACTGTTCCGCATGACTCCCAATGTAGTTGTGGTATCATTTAGTCTCTTGACACTAGGTATCATACAGAGGTGATACTAGAAGGCTATTTTCGGTATACCTTGGATGGACTTGGAAGGTAACCCCAGTAGACATTGTGGGAGGGCAGTTGGGTGATTCCAGCGCTTGTGCCCAAGAACATCTTCACAGGATGCTAAGTAATCATCTATCAGTATTCACTAGTTGGGCCTAGGCCCTAATCATCCTAGGATTTCCTTTGGAAGGCATATCTTATATTTGTTGTGTCTGTGTGACTTTAGAAATTTTTTAGTGAGTGTTATTTGGTTTGTCTGTGTTTAGTTGGTCTTTAGTTGTGTGTGAGTCAGTTTTTTAGTTGTGGAGGACCAACCTATATGTAGGTCAAAGAAGGTTGCAAAACCTTCCTCCATCTGATACAGTGGAGCCTCCACCGCCCCCTCAAAGGCGGATACTAGATATTGACGTTTCTTTTGAAACAGTAGGAGTTAGTGAAGTTCCAGGTGAACTGAAACTTAGGACTAACCAGGAAGAGAAAACTGTAGTAGATATTGAAGACTTGCAGGCTGATGAGTTTGCAAGGAATTTTAACCCACCTCTAACTGACTTAAACTATCCTATGATCGTCCAGGTTCTTCCCTTTAGTTCACATGTTATTGGTGTTCCTTTGAGCAGAGTTAAGTCTAGCTCTAGAGAGGGTATTTCTACCCCAAATTCAGCCATTTTGGCTAGTGGAGTCCCACCTCCCCCGGTTGGTACTTCAAGACCAAGTGCACCTACAACACCCTTGTCACCAAGTAGTCGAGTGGTCCAACCACCGTCTCCCTCTAATGTAGTAGATATGTTTAGTGGGGTAGTCACTGGGATCCCCAATGCACCTTTTGCTTCCCCCTCCTTCATGCATACTGCTCAGAGCAGTCCAAGTGGATCCTCCTCATTTGTCCAGGGTTTCTCATGGAATGGGGGGCATATTCCCCCATCCACTCCTTATGTAGGTCCTACACCTGCATATGTGGGCATGTAGTTTGGAAAAACAAATGCTTTTGGCCAAGGTTTTCAGACACTAGTTTTGACCCCTTTCATGATCTCTCCCTTTTTGACTTTCAGTGGAGGGATACTTGCTCATGTCTTTCAAACTCCAGTTTCATCTGGAGCAACTCAAACCACTTATAATGCACCACACACGAATAATCCACTAGATTTGGGGGTGGAATCATTTTCAAATTAGTCCAACTACTTCACAACCGACAGCTAGGGGAAACCCCACCCTTTTGTTTGGGAACCAGTGGGAAGGTCCTTCTACATCCCAGACTCACGCTTTTTAAGCTTCGGTTAGGCCCAAGCTTCCTTTCCTGGAAAATTTAAACTTGCCAAACTTGTTAAAGTTGATGAATGACCCAGTGCACATAGTGCAACGTGGACACCTGTTCCTATTAAGTTACCTTCAGACATTCCTAAGGTTGAAGGAAAAGCTAGCGAAGACCTAGGTGCCCATATAACCACTTTTCACTTATGGTGCTCTTCAAACTCACTGAACAAGGACTTCATTTGGTTGAGAATTTTCCAGATGACCTTGACTCATGTTGCAGCAAAATGATACATTGAACTTCCCTCTGCTGCATATGATAGTTTTATGGATCTAGCAACTGTGTTCCTCAATCACTTCTAGTTTCCTGTCCGGTATGATGCCGGCACAGATTTGTTATCAACTTTTCAACAAAACAAAGCCATGCATATCTCGGATCACATCCAAGAGTGGCAAAGACGGAAGAGGCTTATGAAATCCACCATGCCGCTCGAGTTCTTATTAGAGTGGTTCTTAAAATATTTACTACCTTATATACCTAAGGATGTATCCACTTTGGGGGTGACCATAGAAGAAGAGGCTATCCTCAGGGCCCAACAGTTAGATTTGATTTATGCTCAGCCTAGGATTTTGTATGAGATCATACCTGAGGCGTCGAGGTTTACCAATAGTGCAGAGAAACTCATGCCTGGAGCCCATTCCGATGGTGTGGTTGGTTCAGTTAATTCTCCCACTGTAGAATCATTGGTTAAGCAACTCCATGATTTTTCAGTGAAACAATATGTAGTGGAGGCAACAAAGGCTGCCACACCCTCATCTCAAACTACAATTGTTTTTGCACAGTCTTCTTAGAAGGGAAATCAGCAACCCAGTGGCAAAAAGAAGAAAGAGAAGAAGGGGGAGGTAATCAAAACAAGTAGAAACCCACAAATAATGCTAATGGGGGTAAGAAATATAAAAAGAAGGTGAATTTTTCTTGTAAGTTGTGTTAGGGAGATCACCTGATTCATCAATTCCCTCTTATTGATCAAGCTCAGAAGTTGTTGAAGAATCAACAACCAGCTGTCCTAAAGGATCCATTTCCGCAAGGACAGAATGCAACTTCTGTTTCTATTGTAGTCAGGGGAACTTCTAGTGCTCCTGATAAAAACTATATCAATATGGTATGATCTAGCACCTTACTTTAGACAAGAAACAAGAATTATGAATCGGAGGCTCCTAAGAAGGGTAAGTCTACTGCTAAAACTTCTAACCCTCTCACTATCGAGAAACCTATTGATCTAATGCCTAAGATACCAAAAGGTGTCTTTAAAAAAGAATTTCACAATCCTAACTCTAGGGATGCTTTTAACTACTCCATAGTTCAAGATTTGGCTCAAAATCATTGTGCAATGTCAGCATTGGAAGTGTGATAGAGTAGTCCTGCTCAACGGGATTCCCTCTTATCAGCTTTAGGCAACATGGATTCATCGAGCATGTTGGCGAAGTTTAATCTGTCAGATGTTAAGATTCGCCTGTCGTATCTTGTGGCTTTGTTAATGGATGTTGTTCATGGCGACAAAACCATTGGACGTACATTTGTTGATGAAGGTGCTTCCACGTGTGTAATGTCAATATCTTGTTGGAAGGCTTTAGGTTCCCTGTAACTAGTTCCATCAAACACTTTACTTACTACTTTCGACGGAAGGTCTTTCCATCCGCATGGTATCCTATCGGCTTTTGAGATTAAGTTGGCAGGGAAAGCAATGGTTTTTGAAGTAGAAGTGATTGATGTTCCTTTGGATTATAACTTGCTTTTAGGGAGAAGTTGGACTTATTCCATGTGTGTGATTGCCTCGGGCGTTCTTCGAGTGGTAGTGTTTCCACACAAAGGGAAGTTGGTTACTGTTGACCAACTCAGTTTCACTCGAAAGGGTCGTTTGGAAACTAATGAGCCCACTATACCTTAGATTGATCAGACTAAACCGACTAATGAGAGCTTGGGGGTTGGAATGTATTCGTCTTTGATGGGCACATTTGATATCCCAGCCCCGATAAACTATCTAGGTTCTACGAGTTTAGGGAATTCTATTGCGACAGTTGTCGATATAACTGATCCTTGGGTCCTTCCTTCCCATCATGAACCTCGAGTTCCCTTATTTGCAGTGGAAGTGGCCTATCAAACTATTGTTGACACCAGTGTTGATTCTATCGTGACACCTTCTACAGTCTCATAGGAGTCGAAACAAACCTATCTGCCTGCTTGGGAAGAGAACTCTTTATATTCGTATGCCTGCTTAGACATGGTTATGCCTTCGGATGAAGCCATGAGTGGGCAAGATAAGATTTGTGAAGATCTTCACCATAGGTCCTACTTTCTTCTAAAACTGAGTAGAATTGAAAACCAAGAATTCCATGTGATACTAGAGGAAGATGTTGATTTACAAATTAATCCTTTACCAAAGGAGGGAATATTTGTTGAGGGGAATATGGCAAACATTTCTTTTACCATTCCAATTAACATTTATGCAAACCCCAACGTTGTAGAAAATGTGCATATCGGTGCAAACTGCTCTCCGGTGGAGATTGCCATATATACTGCCTTATTTAAGGAGTTTCACGACGTGTCTTCCTGGTCATATGAGGAGATGTCAGGCATTGATCCATCAATTGTAGAATAAGAAATCTGAACCTACCCCAATGCTAAACCAATTCGAAAAAAGCTTCAACCTGTTAATCTGCGTAAAGCGGTAGCCGTCAAAGCTGAGGTGGAAAATCTGTTGAAAGCTAGGTTTATCTACCTGATAGCTCTGATGAAATGGGTATCCAATCTCATTCCTGTTGATAAGAAATAGGGGACAATACGTGTGTGCACTGATTTTCATGACCTAAATAAAGTGTGTCCCAAGGACAACTACCCCACGCCCTTTATAGATCAAATCAATGATGCTTGTGTGGGTAGTGAAGTAATTTTGTTTATGGATGGTTTTTCCGGATATAATCAAACCGAAAGACCAACATAAAACGAATTGTAATTTTCCATGGGGTACCTTCCCATACAAGAAAATTTCCTTTGGTTTGAAAAATGTTGGGGCTACCTTTCAGCGAGAAATAAACTTTTCCTTCCACGAGATTAAGAATATTGTCAAGTCGTATTTGGATGATTTTCTTGTCCATTCTCGCAAGAGGAAGGACCATCCATATCACCTTCGCTTGATTTTTGAATGATGTAGACAATATAAAATACACTAGAATCCCCATAAGTGTGTTTTCTGCGTTAGGTCGGAAAGGCTACTCGGGTTTATTGTGTCAAACAAAGGAATTCAGGTGGATCCTTTGAAAGTTGAGGCTATTTTAAATCAGCCTTCTCCTTGTTCTATCAAGAAAATTCAGAGCCTGTAAGGGAAATCTAATTTCCTTCGACGTTTTATAGTTAACTATGCCAAGATAACTAAAGGTTTCATGTGCTTGCTTAAGCAGGACACTCCATTTGTATGGGATGAAACCACATAACTTGCACTCGAGGCATTGAAAAAAGCTTTATTTTGTTGGATCCTTTATTACGTTTACCATATTACTCTAAAGACTTTATAATGTATCTTGCTGCGTCATAGTCGACCATTGGGGTAGTATTGGTTCAAGAGGACACAAGCTCCAAGAGCATGTTGTCTATTATCTCAGTAGCGCATTAGCTGGTCCCGAACTCAGATACTCCCACGTCGAGAAGTTAGCATTAGCAATTGTTTATGTTGTTCAAAGACTGTGTCAGTACATTTTACCGAGGACAACCATAGTGGCGACGGATGTAAATCCTTTTCAATATGTTTTGTCTTGAGACATAATCGAGGGAAAATTCAACAAGCGGATAGTCATCCTATATGAGTTTGACTTGGATTTCCAATCTGCTAAATCCAAAAAGTCCTTAGTTTTCGCAGAGCTTATCTCATAATTTCCTACATAAGAAAGTGTAGTGTTGGAAGATGACTCATTCTTAGATGAGTATATCTTTCTGATTTCTACCTCTGATCCCTGGTACGGAGATATCCTTATATATCTCCAGACTTTAAAGTGTCGTGCATCCTTCTTAAGAGAAGAGCAACGTAAATTGCTTGTGAATGCTAAAAACTACCTAATCATCGATGACACTTTATACCGTAGAGGGGTAGATTCTATTTTGCGTCAGTGCCTCACCCACGAGGAGGCTGAGCATGTCCTAAATGATTCCCATAGTGGAGCGTGTGGGGGTCATTTATCTGGGTTAGCAACGACCCATAAGATTTTATGTGTTGGTTATTTTTGGCCCACGATCTTCAAAGATTGTGTGGAGGATGTGAAGAGTTGTCATCTGTCTCAACTTTATACCAGGAAAATGCGGTCGCATCCTGATCTGTTGTTTCTCGTCATTGCAGTAGGACCCTTCACTAATTGGGGGGTGTATTACATGACATGCAACCTAGTTTCTATTGGGGGGCATAAATATATCATTGTCGTTGTAGACTACTTCACAAAGTGGGCAGAGGCAATGCCTACCTTCAAAGCAGACGGTGAAATGACAACTTACTTTGTATTTAACCAGATCATTACTTGTTTCGGTATTCCAAAGGAGATTGTCACTGACCATGGAAGTCACTTTCAGAATAGTATGATGACCGAGCTGACTACTATGCTAGGGTTTAAGCAAGATCACTCATCTTCTGTCTACCCATAAGTGAATGGACAAGCAGAGGCAGTATACATAGTTTAGAATACTTTATTGTCTTTCTGGTACCCATGCTGCAGTTGTGTTAGGTTTGCGGGAGCCTTCTTAGTAGTTTTTCATGATGAAATGAGCCTTCATTTTGCGAGCTATCCCTATGAATAAGGCTCTCTACCCTTATGGAGTTCCTTTAGGCCCTGGTCTGACTCCTCAAAACAGACTAGACGACCGAGTAAACTTGTTTGTTCAGACTCGTTAAGAATAAGTGAATAGGCATCCACACTGGTGGTAGTTTATTGTTTTTTTGGACCATGTGGAATATTTACGAAAAAGGAGCACTCTCTTTTCTTTGGAATTGAGAAGAGTATTCCCATGCATAGGTTTATCGCTTTTCTGGACATGAGGGACTAAACTTACAGAAAAGGAACACCCGGTATGAGCTTAGTTTTCTCTTTTTCGTGCTTTGAACCCAAACATGAAAAATATTTCGATCGCACTTTATGTCTTTGTCATGCTCGCAAAACCTAAAGAAAAAAGAATCGAGTTTACTGTTGTAATCCCCATTTCTCGTAATCAAATGGATCTTTCTGAGTGATCTTGCCTTCCTTCACACTCGTTAAACTCAGGCTACATGCCGCTTCTGAATGTGCGTCGGTCTGGTATTAGTTTACCCCTTTTTTGGACCTTGTCGACTAAGTACAAAAAAGGTATACCTTAGTCCTTCAGGAGCTAAGAGAGTTATTTTGTGGATTGTTTTACACTTTTCCGGCCTCAGGAGACTAAATTGTACGAAAACGCACCCACCTAGAGTCTTCTTCAGAGTTTTCAGATTCTCAAAACATGAAAACACCAACGAGCATGTACTAGTTCGGGCTCGTAAAATCCATGAATCAATGACATTATCAAGCATTATTCTCTCCCCTCTTCAAGCTTGTAAAAAATGAAGAGACACTCGAGTTGAATTTTTTGGACTCGTTAAAATTTAACAGGAAAGATAAGGAAGAATTACTCTCTTTGGGTTATAAACAGTGGCAGCATGTCCTCCTTGCCCAAAGAACTTTCTGAACTTTTCGATACTCATGTCACAGTTTACACTTTCAAATTAGCTATTACTTTGAGTTTTTACTCCTCCACTTGTAATTTATACATGGGGAATCTGATCATGTCTCCTACATGACAGATAAGTCTAGTTGTTCTATCTACAAGTCAAAACCTGCCTTGGGTCATCTATGTGTCGTGCTCACTGTTCAAGGATTTGTACCTTCATCTGATTATTATCCTAATTCCATTATTATCCTATATGAGAATTACTTGTGTCTACCTTCCCAGTATCCAGTTTCCTAGTCACTCTTGTGATATGTTGAAGGATTCATTGCCTTCCCCTTCACATCATGATGTCTCATCAGCATCTCCTGACGAAGAAGACCTAGATTTTTTATGATGGTACCTTAGGATTCACTACCATTATTGGTGAACTCCTTTGCTTCAGTTGTCAGTATCACTCATTTTCATACATTCTGTTGAGTTCCTTCCATGTTCGACTTCAGCACATCTATTCATATGGTAGGGATTGTACTGGTCCCTTTGGATTTCGACGAAGACCTTAGGTTCACCTTTATAACCTAAGTTGCGCAAGATTGTGTTATGATCAATTACAAGGCTTCCAGATTTTGAAGACTCATTATTGTATATTGTGGCTTCGATCCACCTTTGTAATATACGTGGTCTTGTTACCCGTATCACATGATGTAATCAAATATTGTAAGGGAGCTAGTGTTTTGCTATATTGAACATGGCATCCTTAGATATGATTTTGTATATGAATTTGATATGTATATGTTTCAGATACCTCCTCTACTGCCTTGGTAATTGAGTTCTCCAAGATTAAAGACTGTAATGTATTTCGACCATCACTTCCCTCTGACCTCATACATTAGGGGGCATTTGTTATCATGTAAAATGACACTTCTTCGTCCGAGTATTGACACCCAATGTGTCGGCACACAAAAGGACAAACTGGATTGAAGTAGCCGAAACACTATAGATGGGCATGACCTTTGATACATCATCACCTTACTAGCTGGATATGTTTTTGTTTGGACATTAGGGTTGAATACATGACTATTTGCATAGCAACCCGCGTATCATATGCGAGTATGTGCATTGCAATTCACGTATATATCACTAAGGCTTGTACATGTGGGTTTCCTTAAAGCAAGTTGTGTATCATATGCGACTTGCTAGTATACATAGTTGTGTATGCCTTAATTCATAGTTAAAAAATATAAACTCAATTAGTAGAGGACAGTTGGGCCCTTAATCATAACTATCCCAACGTCCTCAACCTTCGTAACCTCTCTCTTTCCTCATGTATAAATAAAGGGTAGGGGTTGAGGCTAATCAATCATACTTAGTAGAGAAAAGTTATGCTGGTGGTTTGCCTTCATATATCTTGGAGCAACAGAACTCAGTGTCCTTGGTTTGCAGAGGAGCACTTGTCTTGGATGTTGGGTTGTAATCTCACCACACTTGTTTATCAATAAATAAAGTCATTCTTCCAATATTGTGTCTTTGCACTCTTGTATATTGTGATTCCTGAATTATCCTATTGTTTCATTATGAATATGTTATTTCATTAACCATTGATATAATATATAAGATATTGCAAGAATATCTTGTTCTTTGTAGGTGATTGGAGATACCCTGGAAGTTGTGGAAGCAACGTGAAGAGAAGAAGAAAAGCTAGTATTGACCATCATAAATAAGGTATGCCCAATTTTCTTCCTATTTCTATTTCAAATTATGAAATGGCTGATTGTGCCAGTTAGTTTAGTAAGTTGGTAACCCCAGAGGCCCTAGGTTAGAAGGGTGTGTTTTCCTGAAAAACACTCCTTTATTGACATCTATAGCTGCTTCAAATCCTGCAACCTTATCAACAGATTCAAAGCTCAATCCGCAGATAAACATTTACATTTCAACCCTAACACCATCCTATCCTAGGTTTTGATCTTCTCCCACCACTACATTCTCTATTCAAATGTAGCTTATCTCACCATAGAGAAGCACGACTTTTCAATTTTGTGCTATCCAATCTAACCCTCATATGATCTCTAATTTGTTCAAATACAAAGAAAATTTCCATTTACCCTATCCAATCTATAAATTCCTTGGGATTTAAACTTCTAGGATAGACAAGAGTATCAAGTCCAGCTTTACCTGCAATACTACTGATGACTTTGATCATTCTATCTTCCACTATCATGTTCTCCTATGATTATTCTCTTGTATTATTTGATTCTGCTTCATCATTGTTGTTGTTTTTCACCACATGTGCAATACCTCTCCTGTGGGTTGCCTTTATGGCATCCACTATGGACATTAATGTCCTCATAATTTATGTAAGCTTATTCATATATTTTACAGCCTCTAGTCTTCTAGGTCTTCCACGACCCCTTCCTTTATTTTCCATCACCTTTATTCTTATCTGAGATCTCTTTTTGTGTGCTCCCCTCTTCAACACCATCCATAGATTACCCAATATGCAACCACAGTCTTTGTGATCCTCTCCACCATAGGATCAACTAGCTCTGATACCACTTGATGCAGAAGAAATATGCACATAGAGTTTCACAACAGAACTACCCATACACAGTAGTAAATTAAAACAAGATGTAAATATACATCAAATTATAAGTCAAAATCCACACATCATACATAGAAACAACGATAATTCTAAAATATTTACTTTTGATGTTTCTCCCTCGACCCAGGTTCAGAACCTTGTTTTTCCGTTAACAAAGCCCAATATATCGGCATGACAGAGCAGGGCTCAGTCAGCAAGACCTGTGATGCAGATACAATCTCACCTGAGATATCTCTTATGGGTAACTGTCTAAACCAAGTTTTTGTAGCTGTGTGGGGATTTCCTCTTCCTTGGCACCTTACTAACTTGCTCAATCAAATTCGGTAGTTGTGTTACTTATTCTTTTGCATGCATTCAATATATGACTCTACTTGTCCGTCGACATATATTATAACATTTAATATAACTCCTTATCAGTGATTCCAACTAACAATAGTGCGACAGATGCATATAAGGACTCATTCATAAGAAAATACACATACATTCATTCAACATAAGCACGTTCATCAAATATACACATAGACAACATTTAACGAGTAAACCCATCCGGGAAAAACCACAAAGGTGCTCTTCATCTGGCATGAGATATATATGGCACCTTTTGTGTGTGCACTCAACTTGCATACTCTGTTCTATATCTTCTTCTACAATCTATATAGATTTCTCTCTCCTCTCATGCTCTCTAGTCTTAGGTCTTTGCAGTTTCCTCTCCTTCACCCTACTGTCAATCACACACAACCTAGATCAATTCTCTCTTCTCTACAACTCTACAAGTCTTTGACTATACTTCTCTTCTAACACAGAAACCTGCAACGACCTAACAAGAGTACACAACTCTCTAAGTGTGTGTCTATGAGGAAGTAAGCAACCTGGACACCACTTGGGTTCCCCCTTTTATAGACTATTACATATCATAGTCAGTGGACTTCATTCTGTTAGCCGAGAGGATGTCATTTCTATTCTCGTAAATTTAGTTACAACTTTCAATAGGCACTATCGACCCAAAATACAAAGATGCTTTATTCCCTTAAGCATGTGTTACCCTAACTGACTTCTTACCCACATTTTCTTGAGATTTCCTTTTCAACCATTGCACGTCTTCTTCTATTGTGGTTCCTTCCATCCCGACTGATATTGTCGCATCTTCCCTTCTGTCACAAACTCTTCCCTCGCGGCTGCTTTTGTCGCAGCTTCCCTTCTATAGCTACTTCTTCTGCTGTAGCTCTTCCTCCCACAATTGCTTTCATCGCAACTTCCTCTACAATTTCTTCTTCTATCATACCTCTTCCTCCACCGCAACTTCCTCTATTGTGTGACCAGACTCTTCATATTCCCGAGTAGAATTCTGGCTGAATTCTGCTTATCTTTTCCTAGGGACAACATAATTTAATGAAGATGTACTGCTTCTGAATTACATTCAACAAAGCCATTCTTTATAACTCTAGGATTCACTCCAACTCTCAAACTTTAACATGAGAACTCATAGCCTCCTCTCATGTGGGTTCTATCTTTCATCAGGGAAAGGAATTTACACACACACACACACACACGCACATATATATATATATAATTGTTGGGGGAATACCAAACAATTAAACTACCAACCATTCATTTCAGATATGGGCTAACTAATAATGTCAAATTCCTGGATGTATTAATTGAGGGTTTTAAAGGTAATTTAGATATTACCTATTGTAACTCTTTTATGTACATCAATACAATAATTAAATGTATCCTCATCAAATATTTAGGTCGTATGCAACTTTTTCCCTTTCATGTAGTTGTTGGATGAAGAGAAGTCCTATAGAATCCCTGTAGATCTGTAGCAATATGGCTGTAGTAGATTTTGTAGACCTGTAGCATCATGCACTCCATAGCAACCATCTACGATAAAAAAACATCAAGGAGCCTATCTGAACTATTGAATAAATTTACATGCAGTATAACCTTCATCACCAAGGATGCTCCTACATCACAACACCTATATAAACCTACATTCATTTATATCCAAGATAAAACAACAATGTTTCTAAATATACATGAGAAATAACCACTACAAAATTTTGCAACACATTACTTGAGTGGTTGTTACAAAATCTATAGACTATATTACTGTTGCGAGTTCAAGGAAGTACCAATTCTACCTCCATAGATTTATTATTTCATCATGTTTTTCCTTTGTCGATGTTAACGGCGATGCATCTTCAAATGGACCTGTGTTGTTTCATCTCCAGCTCCAAGAATGCCCTCAACCAACTATATATGCAAACCACAAATGAGAGAAGTCACAAAAACATTTGAGGCTACATCATCATTAAAGAAACACCTTCCAATGTAACAATGTAACTATTAACTAGAATACCCCTTATGGGTGTACAATAATACCAAAAGCTACTTTTATAACAAGGTTGCATGGCAGCTCATGCCTGATGAGGTTGGATTCATAGTTAAAAGCATCGGTTTGTTGAGTGAGTTGATACTCATGGATTTGGACGTTGCTAGTGGTTTGTATTCCATCTACATTATTTTATTACCCAAAAAACATTGACTTCTACTATATTTGACTTTATTTTGTGTTATTTATTAGTTATTGTTCGGTTTGACTTTCTTTTGTGTTGTTTATTAGCTGTTGGCATTTAGATATGTGCAATTTAGGAAAGATAAGGGTACCACAATTTTATATGTGGTTAAGGCTACATGGATTAATCATTCATATTAACATAATGAAATATAAACGAAGTATTACAGGATTGTGCATCCACAAGCAACCAGAAGCTATTCAAGAGAGATGTATACCGATTAAGATTCACCCTCTAGACACAAAATTCAGCTACAAATATAGGAAGGAAATTTAAAACCACATGATTTCACATCAAACCATAATCAATTCTTGAACCATGTGATTGTATAGGAAGACGTTTTGTTGTTGGTAGATCCAAAGATCACCATAACATTCGGCCTAGCAGTGTGAGGAGCGCCAATGCATTGCCTTGTGTGTTTCCCATGACATGCATATAACATTGCAAAACACACATATTGCAAGACATGTGGATCTTGTTTGCTGGGATGTGGAGCATATTGCAAGACATGTGGATCTTGTTTGCTGGGATGTGGAGCATATTGCAAGCACATATGGGTAAAATTTGACCGTGTGTTAGGAAAATGGATTGGCGTGTAAACTTTGTTTGAATATGAGGCCTTGTCAACAATCTAGTCTATATATTTTTTCCATTGTTTCCATTTATACTTTGATATCATATTAAACTGCTCACGCATATTTAATTTCATATAAACTTTGTTTTCCTATTATGAAAATAAAATGGTGGTTGGGCTGTCATTGGACTATATATATATTTTGTAAATGGGAAAGGAAACATCTTTCCTTATTAATGATCTGAGTTACATGGTAGTTAATGTAAAATGGGCACTATAAAATTAGTGTATTTGATTTTGTGGTAATTAAATTGGGGACTTGTACAATACTTTGGATTACTGTGAAATGGGGACCTTCACAATACATTGAATCATTTACTAATGTCTTAAAAACAATGACATTGACTAATTGAACTAACCTTCAAACTTTCTTTGCTTCCACATTTTACCCAGTACAATCATACATATTTTTATTTTAAATAGTTAAAATAACCTCAATATCCTAAGAAATGTGTCATTTTAGATACTCTGACAAATAAGTGTGCTATTGACACCCACGTGAAGGAAATAGAAGTGAAAATATAAAATATAAATAACATATGTTGCCCTATGTGATCAATATATGAGTATCATACATGCTCTCACGTCAAGAAAACCATAGGTCTATGTTAAAATTTGAGAAAGCAACCATCCTTTGCATTGACAGGCCGTTTACAACCCAACATGGGGGAGATGTTGTCACATCATGTACATAAAATATTGATTACATGTCAGTCATGTAAATTTATAACATAATAGTGCCATATAAATTAAATTTGGATGTATATCCATATTTATATCAATATAATTATCTAAAAGGAGGAGCAAACTATTTCAACACTCTTTGATGAGCGAGGAACTGAGGAGGAAGATAAAAACGTATGCTCTCTCTGAGAAGCAATGAATAAGGTCAAACAAATAGTTTGTAGGCGCATTTCGTTTTACTCTTTGTGTACATTTCATTCTATTGTGTTCATAGCATTCCTATCAAAATAATCAATGAGAAGTTCTAAAATCTTCCATAATGAAATAAAAATTCAAATTGCTTAATTGCATTATGAACTATTTGTAATGAACTATGAAAATTAAAACTACTTGATTGTACTTTGAACTTGAAGTTCTCAACTTAGAATAAGCAAAAGTTATGAACTCTTTTATAATACTGGATGTGTTTTACAATGAACTCTTTTGGATTGATATAAAAATTCAAACGAGCAATTGAATAAGGTGTAAGCCCACTTGGTTGTATTTTAAACAATTGGATTACTGTAAAATTTAATTAGTGCATACTTTAATCACAGATTCTTTCTCATCCCATTAGGTTACAATTGAATTAGGTGTAAAACTGATTGATTGCATTCTCAACTTAAAGTTTAGAACTCAAAATAAACAAAAGTTTTAACCCCTAATGTAATATCAAATGTTTGTTTACAATGAAATATTTCGTAATGATATAAAAAATCAAATGAGCAATTGGATTAGTGTAGAATTTTGGACATTCCATAAGGGGACTGGCAATATTCAAGTTCAATTCCTCCTAATTAAATTTTGTATGTCTTAGCCAACCGACTATGTTTAACAAGACTTTTAATACATTTGTAAATGCTTTCCCATATTATGATTTGAATGATGTTACTCGCCATTAGAAGCAAATTTTCAAAGAGTGACGTAAGAGTGCTTTTCATTTCATTTTTTTTGTATTGTTTCTAGTGTCTTTTTCATTGATTTAGTATACTTCCTCTATTTCAGTGTTTCTGACATTGATTATATTGTGTTACCTACAATTAAATAGTATGGAATTGGTTTTAGTGCTTCTTGCATTGATTTCAATATACTTTATACAATACAAATGTTGTTGCATTGATTTCAATATATTAGCTCTATTTCTGAGCTTCTTGCATTGCTTAGAATATATTGTCTACAACTTAGTGTGTGTATATTGGTTCAATATTTCATGCATTGATTTCAATATATTGTCTATGATTCAATATTCGTGATTTGATTTCAATGTTCCATGCATGGCGTCATCTCTTTTATACAAGGTTCAAATGCAATCATGGTGCAATAATTCAAGATATCATGTCCTCTCATAATGAGCAAATGGATGATGCACGTGTTGAGGATATAAGAAGACAAACACATGAACTTGTTAGGTGGAAAAGAGATAATTTATAACATATGATTGATGAACAAAAGGAAGTTCAAGAACATAGAAAAGTGAACAACAAAGAGCCCAACAAAACCAACAACATGAATAGAGAAAACAAGGGACCAAATGACTAAGTTCATATCGACAAATCCAGTCCCAACAAATAACAACTAAGAAACAACATCAAGGAAAAATTTTGGGGCGAAATAATAGGGTTTTAAATTTTCAAGGGGCGAATATTTATATAGAAATATTTTAAAATGTTTTATAATTATTCGTCCTAACATTGATTTTTTATAAAATATGTAAACTCTTTTTCCATCCAAAAATATAAAGGAAATTCAAGGTCATATTTTTTCGCGCTCAATAATTCACGCCAATTAATTGGAATTAATATTTTTTTACGAGTAGTTCACCCAATATTTCATGTAAGGGTTATCCTTGTTAGGTTAATCTTGGCTTAGTCTAAAATAATATTAAAGATAATCTTTATTGGTTAATAATGGGTTTACCATTGGTAGTTTATTATCCCATGGTTTTTGCTGTCCCATGGTATTTTCTCATGGTATTACATGTGATAACCAATTTTTTCTTAGGATAATCACGGTAAATATGTAATGTCCCTTTTTGAAATTTTATTAAATGACCATTTTTTTCACTTTTTCCCCAATTTTGAGCTTAACTAGTTTTGATGTCTAGACCTCCAAATTGGCCCAAATGCTCCCAAAATTTCTATGAAGGTACATGAATGATATTATAAATTAAATATGATGTTCATATATGTTTAATTACCCCCCAATTACTTCTTCAAACTTTTCTAATGTTCTGTTCAAAGTAGGATTCTTTACTAGCAAATTGGGGCTCCAATTCCCCCTGGGTAATTGTCGGAAATGGCTTCACACCTAATCCCAAAGTCACTCGAATTTATGAAAAGAGGCTGGGAATATGTAAGGGACCTTTTCAAATTATCATATGCATCATGGTTCAGTTTATACAGGCTTTTATGACTCTTTCCAAAACAACTCCCAAGTCACAATTTCGACCCTTGGGGAAAATGAACCAAATCTTCTCCCAATGCAACAAAAATGAGTAAAATGGATTCCAATGCTTAAGTACTGAACATGAGAATTGAAATAAACATTACTGAAATTCCATCCATCATACATTTATCAGAGATAAATTCCTCCATTCGAAATAATAAGCATTACCATGACATATATCAAAATAGAGTGGAAATGGTCATTGTTTACTCATTAAAAGTAATTTTGACATTCAACTCTTGGGAATTTTGACTTGAAAATTTCTGAAAATGAATAAAAGAGAATATTTAACTGATTAAAATCATAATTGGACAATTAAAGTCTCTCCCAATTCGAAATCATCACGATTACAATGGTTCACAACAAGATAGTGGGGAAATGACACTATTTCTTCATTGTTCAACATTTTTACATGAATTATTTTGGGTATTTCGACCTAAGAGTAT